>CM032157.1:14078668-14177314 GCA_018901935.1 Pugionium cornutum | reverse complement strand
AAAGCATTCTTTATATCCATTTGTTTGACATCCTATTTCATTATCGTGGAAATATGTAGCATTACTTTTACTGTTGTCGTGCGTATAACATGGCTAAAAGTTTCAAGATAATCCATTTCTTCAGCTTGATTAAAACTCTTAGCGACTAACCGAGCCTTGAATTTATCAAGGGTGCCATCTATATTTAATTTAGTCTTAAAAACCCATTTGTGTCCAAACACATGCATATCAGGCAAGTGTGGCACAAGTGTCCACGTCTTTGTCTCAGCACAATTATCAATCTCTTGTTGCATCACCTTATACCAACTTGGATGTTTGAGTGCTTCAGTAACTATGTATGGTTCTTTGTGTTGAAGTTTATTCAAATGAAGATCATATCTCGGATTGGACTTGGTAATCCCATATTAGCTCTAGTGATCATACGATGAAGAGGTGGATGTCAAGTTGGTTCATTTTAAGCTAGAGACTCACACAGTTCCATGGTAGAAGCAGGGAAGTTGGCTTCCTCATTCACAGGTGATGTAGCCGGCTGTTGATCAAATGACTAAGTGACATTAGTGAGTTATGTCTCATCATCATTTGGAGAAGAGTTGTTGCCAACAGGATCAAGATCAAAGTCTGCCATACACTGAAGATTTTTCTCCAAATGTGAGGTAGAAGTTACTGAAGTAGAATGGCCATTTCCTACAGGGAGTGAAACAATGGGATAAGATGAGTTGTCTAGTGGAACCTGGCTTGAATGGTTGGATTTTCTGACTCGTATTGGTGTTGGGAAAGGGATACTTTGCGCCTGAAAATTGTCCTGCGAAGCTGCCATTAGAGGAGTATTCGAAATTGAGTGGAGATGTGAGTATTTATTAGCAAAAGGAAATGTAGATTCATCAAATACTACATGCCTACTAATATATACTCGTCCAGTTGTAGGCACCAAACACCGATAACCATGATATGTTTTATTATACCCAAGGAAGACACATTGTAGAGTCCTGGGATCAAGCTTGTTTTTCGCGTAATCTCATAATGTTGGAAAACAAGCGTAGCCAAACATTTATAGCGATTGATAGATTGTTTCTAGCCATTAATAATTTCAAATGGACTTATTGAATCATCTAAAGCCGTATGTGGTAATACATTGCTCACAAATTGGCAGTAAAAAATGCTTCAACCCAATATTTTTGAGGCATCTTTCTTTGAAAAATTATGGATAAACCCAACTCGGTGATATGCCGATGTTTCTTTTCGGCTATCCCATTTTGTTGGGATGTATACGGACATGATATATGTTGTTGGATACCACATTTTTGTAGATGATTTAGGAATGCAATACTAGTGAATTCACCACATCCATCACAATAAAATGAGCCGATTGTTTGTTGGTATTGATTTTGAACCAAAGACTGAAACTTTAAGAAGATTGCAAAGAAATCCGACTTCAACTTCAACGGATAAAACCAACAATATCTAGAGAAATTTTCCATCAAAATAACATAGAACCTGAACCCTTGAACTGACACTAAAGGAGTCGGACCCCATAGATCACAATAGATGCGCTCTAGAGGTCGTTGTGCAGCAAAGTTCAAGGTAGAAAATGACAGACACGAACTCTTCCCAAGATGACAAGCTTCACACAAGAGCTTGGGGCTTTTATTGATAATGCTAGACTTTGTAGCTGCTAAGTGTTGTAAAGTTCGGGAATTAGCATGCCCCAATCTTCTATGCCAAATATCAAAGTTGGCTGCTATTTGCTTGAAAGAATGGAATGCTTGATTTATGTTGTTTTGCAACACGTACAACCCATCACTGCTTCTTCTCCGAAGAAGAAGGTTCTTAGTTGCCTTATCAAGAATTCAAACCTCGTTACAGTCAAATTCAAACACAAAAGGGTAATCTTTGGTGACCTTTGAAACCGATAAAAGAGACTTTATAATATTCTGACAAAAAAGAACATCATACAAAGTAATATTACTTGAGGTTGACCCAATATTCGAGGTTCATGTGTGGGTAATTGGAAGAAAACTTCCATCACCTACCATGAAAGTATCAGAACCGGTGTATATTTGAGCTTGCTGGAGCTTGTGTGGTGAATTTGACATGGGTTGTTGCTCTTGTGTCTGGAAACCACTCATGGCCGGATGTTTCAGAGCTAACATCAGTAATGTGCAGTGCAGATAAAGCATTCGGGATCCTCTCATACTAGTAGCTATTGTCGAATCGATGCCAGCAATGTATTGCAGGATGTCCAACCTTGCCACATATTTGACAGATGGGTCGATTTTCACCTTTAGCACTATCTGATGTATCATGAAAGGAAGAAAACTGCTAAGAAAAACCTCGTCCCCTTGTCGAAAAGAAGCTTTTTCCTCTGCCAAACCTCTTGTAGGTTTGTGCTCGGCCATGATTAGAGTAGACCGGAGACTAGTTCATTTGCTGGGCATTAAAAGCGATGTGTGGGCTGGCTTCAGAATCTGGAATATAACTTTGAAGTATGTCATCATAGCTGGTCAGCCTTGGAACCACATCATCGAACAGTGTGATGGGAAAAACATCCAAAGAACTTTCAATACTCGTCTTTATCGGTTCATATTCTCATCCTAAACCGTGTAAGGCAGAAAAAAATCTTCATTTTCTCCGGGATTGGATTGCCGATTGATGTTAGCTGGTCGCATAATGTCTTTGCTTTTTTGAGATATTCAACCATAGTTTTGTCATTCTTTGCAACAGTTTGCAGCCTCTTCTGCAGCTCGAACAACTTTAAAGATGAAACACTGTTGAAATGTTTTGCAAGCGACAACCACACCTCCTGTGCAGTATTACTTCCGACAACCACACTAAGAATGTCCTTCGAAAAAGACCCAAAAAGCCATGACTTAACAAATTGGTCTGTTTTGTACCAAAGTTGATATTCCGGGTTTGAAGGTTGGCTTGAGGAACCATTGATGCCGGGAATGTCAATAACAAGAGGGGGGAGAGGGAGTCGCGCCTGACACGAAGCCAAGGAGGCCTTGCCCTTGGAGAAAAGACTCGAACTGAGACTTTTATAGAATGTAATTTCTCTCAGTTAACGTAACGGTAACAAAATTGGTTATATTTAGAGAAGGAACAATATAGAGCTCCATGGATCTAACTCCATGGCTCTGATACCATGAAAGAGAAGTGAAAACAAGGGAGAATAGAATAAAAAAATTCTTTCTTAAAACTTCATCTTCTTCATTATCGATTGTGGTTTTACAAAGCCATATTTATACTAAAAACATAAAACACTAGAAGCTGGATATTGAGCCGAGAGGTTTAAATCGGTTTGCTATCTCTATCCCTTTTGAACTCATCCTCATCGTACGAGCTCTGCTTCTGATGCCATTGTTCTCGGCTTTGTTTCTGCAGCTACTGTCGCCGGCTCTATTCTTGTAAGGTTTTGGTCCTTATGCTATTCCTACAGGTGTTTTGGTTTGGTTTGGATCCTTAGTGTGGGCTTTGTCGTGAGGTGATTGTGTTTCTTTGCTGTGTTGTTAGGCTTGTTGCTATATCCATTAACAGCCCCCTCCCCTTTGTGATAAGACTCCCCCCCCCCTTTCATACGAGAATACCGAGAAAGAAATGTAGTTTTCCGAGGTCTTTCATACGAAAATCTCCATTACAAGGAATGTATGCAAAACTTCTAAGTTGTTTCCTGTAAGTAGTAGCATATCATCAACATAAAGGAGAAGTAAGATAAGATCTTTACCTTTATGATAGATAAAAAGTGATGATCTTTGATGCTACATGTAAAACCAAACTCTAATAAATAAGAAATGAAGCGATCAAACTAGACTCGAGGGATTGCTTAAGCTCATATAGTGACTTATGGAGACGGTACACATGATCCAGTCTTGTTTTATCCACAAAACCCGTTGGTTGGATCATGTAAACAATTTTATTTAAATTGGCATGGAGAAAAATGTTCTTTACATCTATTTGTTTGACATCCCATTTCATTATTGTGGTAATATGTAGGATATTTTTATCGTCACCGTGCATATAAAATGGCTACATATCGTAGCAATATGTAGGATTACTTTTACTTTTATTGGGTAATTATGTATAAATTAATTATGTATAGGACAATTGTATAAAATATCATTTTTTCAAGTTTTTATTTCAAATATAGTATTAATCATTTTAATTTCTAAAAATACCATAAATTTAATAATAAAATAATTAAAAATCTATTCCTAATAAAAAAATTAGAAAAAGTGAATCCAACAAATTATATTTTAATTTTATATATAATTTATTTAAGTTAAATAATTATTTTTACATAATAATTTGTGTTATTTTAGTAATTTTATTTTTAATCTACAATATTTATAAATAAAATTGAAAAAGTTTTATTTTATAGTATTATTCTTATGCGTATATAAGTCAACAGATCATAAACTGAAAATCGGTGAACTAATAAGTTATTCAATCTTGATTGACTAATAAGATAATTGCTAGCGTATATGACACTAATTATTTTAACAAAATGTGAAACATTTTAACAATTATTTTAAAGAAATAGTAATATTTTAAAATAGTATATTTTAAAAATATTATTTTGTCAATTGTCCATTTTATAAATCAATTTTAAATATAATTAAACAACATTACTAAGACTTTTTTCACAAAAAATAGTGTTCACTTATGTAATGAACTTTATAAATAAGAATTCGAAATTGTAAAAGAAAATATATAATATTATTTCATTTATAGAAATTCACAAAATTTTATAATAAAAAATTATATAACGGTTATATTATAAAAAAATATCAAATGTTAGTACATTGATATCATTTTTAAATGCATATATTTATATATGGATGAGGTATTATGTTCGTTTACGTTCATTACTATTACTTGTTTGTTTTAAATGATAAATTAAAACGTGACTGTATTTGATTTTTTTTAATTGGTCAATAAATTGATTTATAAAATTTATGAAATTTTCTTTGAGTGTGAATATAAGCCTAATCAGAATAGATATAAAAGGAATGAATTTCTTTTCATTTTTTATTAATTTCTTTTGATATTTTTAGTAATACAGTAAAATATTATTTTTTAGTTTTTGTACCAAATTAAGTATTGTAAACTTAAAATTTCAAAAATAATATAAATTATTTTTTGAAATAGCAATTGTCTAAAATGGTATGTTTTAAAAAATTTATTCCAAAAATTGTATCATTAATTTAAATTTCTAATATTAGTATAAATTTAAAATTAAAATACATTAAAAATTCATTTTAATAGAAAAAAGTATTTTAATATTAATTTTATGCTATTTTAGAAATTTAAACTAATAGATTTATATCTGAAATTTTTTTTAAAAAAAATACTATTTTTTGTCAATTATCCATTTTAAAATTTTTGTTCCAAATTAGCACTGTAAAATTAAAATTCCAAAATAGTACAAATTATTTAAAAAAATACATATATATCATAAATAAATTATAAATATAATTAAAATATTATATTTGAAATTTTTTTCCAATTTAGATTTAATTTTTTATTATTAAATAAAAGTTTAAAAATATTTTAATATTAAATTTGTAATATTTTTTTAATTGCTCTTTTTATCAATTTCTTTTGATGTTTTGATCAATTTTAGTTATTAAACCAGAGAAATCGCTAAACATCCACACATAAACATGAGGGTTGTGTGCAATTTACAGAACCAACGAGTCAATGAGAAGAATTTAAAGTCTAAGCACAAAAATTTAACAATTGGGTAAAGCTTGTAGCTTTATCATACTTTTTGAGTTATTGATATCATAAACCTAATTTTGGACAGACACACAGAAAACGACAGATGAAGGAAGCTCTGAACAAAACAAGCGTGGCTTTGATAATCGAGCCAAATGTCAAAATCTCTGTTCCCCACAATCATACAAATTCCAAGACAATCCAAAAATTAAATGAAAAAAAACAAAACTAAATATTACCAAGACGAAGAAGTATACGGCGAACCAGACGATGAAGACGAGCCACCGTTATTGTTGTTACTGTTTGATTCATTAGCTGAAGTTTCTAATGACCTCACATTGTTTAGTGAAACAGAGCATGCTTTTTCAGGAAGATCCTTCATTGGAGTCAGTGTCGGCGTTGAATCTTCGGTTATGTCGTTATCTTCCTCGCTGGAATCGCTTGTCTCAAGTCGCGACGGTGATGTCTGAGGAGTTTCAAACGGCGTGGTTGGTTTACTTGTAGCTTCGTTGGAGTAAATTGGGTTCGATATGTAGACGAAGTTGTCAACAAAAGCCATGGGCTTGTCGTGTTTAGAATCATTAACAATGGATTTTTTCATTTCCTGAATCTGATCAGAAGAAACCGGTAAAGAAGATTCATTGTGAAAATGGGTTTTGGTTTGGAAGAAACTTTTCGGAGTTTGGAGAACGCCTGTGTTGAGAGGATTTGATGAAGAATTGATGTTGGCTGTTGGAGATGGCGAAGAATCGTTGGTTGTTGCGGTGGTTGCAATGACGTCGACGGTGGTAGTGGTGGGTATGGTGAGAGAGTGATGACGGCGACGACGAAGTAAGTGAGAGCAGTAGAGTTCGGCTAGTAGTACTAATATTAAACTTAAAACCATGACTAAGCTCACTACCATAACCATAGTAGCTGCCATTATCACCTTTGCTGAGCCATTCATCTTTAACTCTCTTCTCTCTTCTCTTCTCTTCTCTCTTCTCTTCTCTTCTCTTCTCTTCTCTCTTCACAATCAGTGTTTGTTTTTGGGCGGGAAATAGTGTTTTATTTGCTTTTTCAGTCTGTTGTAATGTTGCAGAGAGGGAAAGATTGGGTACGAAGAGCACGAGGCTCTCCGTTTTACGAGCTTGGGAAAAAAGTAACTAAGTAAGAAAGAAAAAGAAAACTATTATAAACTAAAAAATAATGTTTTAGGGATTTATTAGAACTAGATTTATTAGAAAAAATATTTACATATTATAATTAATTATTTATTTAGTAAATATAAATTATATATATATATATAATTGATTTTTTCTTTAAAATATATTTTTCAAAACATTTAATATTGATTATACAAACGAATTATATAATAAATTAGATTATACAAATAAAATTAAATTTGTTATGATTTTAAAATTTTTTATGATGGCCTTTGGTGTTGGTTTTATATTATTTAGAATTAAAAATACACAATTTGATTATCGAGTTCTCACTTAATATATCTCTCGGGTAGGATCTGTTTTCAGACTTTCGAAACTCTCTCTCTGATTCTCTCTCTCTCATTCTCTCTCTCATTCTCTCTCTTGCTCACGACAATTTCTCTTCTTCTTGCAGGATGTTTCTCACGTAGCTGACCTCCTCTTTTAGGATTAGTGACAAACCTAAATTTTCCCAACTTTTATATTGAGAAAGCATTAAGATTTTATGCAAAACGATTGAGTTTTATTGAGCCTAACCAAATTTATGAGAATTTGGACTTTGGTTTACAATTCTCCACATTTCTCATAAATTTGCGTTTGGGCCTATGCAGTTTTCGGCGGCTCAATTTCAGAAGCTTAACTTCCCATTCGGCATGTGGTATATAAGGCAAGTGTAACTTTCCTTAACCTTATTGTCCCTTCTCTTTTTTCGGTTTTGCCCCCCTTTCCTTTTTTCTCTTCTCTCCCGAACCTTCCACTTGCGACTCCTGCCTTCTGGTCATGCTTCGTTTTTCTCCTGGTTTTGTTACAACATTTCCTGCTCCACCCGAGGACTCTCTCTCCCGAGTCTTCCTCTTCCATGCAGTGCTACTTTCTGGTTTTGTCCTCCTCGGCTTTCCTGTAAAGCCTCTGTTTTCCCTTTTACGGTTTCTTCACAAGCTCGAAGCTTCTCTCTGCCCAGACGCCATTTCCGGCTTCTCCCGTTAAGCCTACTCGTCTACGCCGCCGATTAAGTTTCTCCCAAAGCTCTCTCTCCTCACACGCGGCTCCACTTCTTCCATGATTTTCTGGTGACTTTTCGGACCCGTTTTAACCGTTTTTCACCCTTTTTTTCTCTGTTTCAGATTGTCTACTGCCGCTTATGCCCAATGAGCTCCACCTTGAGAGATAGCCTCCTGCTACACCTCTTCTCGCATCCATCCTCTCAGGTAACTTATGACTTTTTTTTTTCTTTCCTGTCACTGATTTAATTATAACCCAAAACTAACTTGTTTCTTCTTTTTTCTCTATGAGATCGAGACACCTACAGTGATGTTACCTGGAGCTGAGTCCTTCTCTAGATCGTCTTGAGAAGTTCACAGCAAAGATGCAAATTTTAAACCCGGTATCTCTTTGGTATCTAGGGTTTCTGGAACGTTTCTTAGGTGAATCTTAGGTAAAATCACACTGCATTTAGCAACAATATTATAGAACATGTCAGTTTCTAATATATGCAAAGTTTTATACAAAAACCTTACCTTACCTTCCATGCTCAAACTCCATTTTCTACTCTTTAATTTCTGCAACCTTTTTGAACCATTCCTTTTGTGAGTTTTAGCATCAAAATCAACCTTATTCTGTTCAGCTTCTGTTTCTCTTGACTTTTCAACCAAAGAGTCTCCACCCTGAACTGTTGATCTTGAATCCATTATCTTAAAACCATTCGGTGTTGGTCCTTAGATTAGATTCTCTCTGAAAGTCACTTTCTTTCACTGTCTTTTCACTAATTCGACCTTGTGGATAGCTATCTCTTTACTAACCCTCTTCGTTATTGGCCTGAAATCTGCCTTGGAAAATTCTACCTTGAAGATAATACAACCCCTTCTAAAGTTTTCCATATATTATCTTCTTGCCATCCTTATAAAATTGAACTCCAAAATCACTTCCTTCCTAACAACAACCTGATTTTTCCAGCATACCAAATGAAATCAAATTTCTACTCACCTCCGGCATGTATTTCACATCCTTGAGTATCACCATAGAGCCTTCTGAGTTCTGAATTCGAACACTTATTGTTCCTTTGATGTAATTGTGAGTGTTATTAGCCATCAGAACTTTACCTCCATTGATTACTTTGAAGTCAAACAAAACGTCTCTGTTTTGTGTGATGTGGTAAGAAATTCTTGAATCCATTACCCATTCCCTTGTGTCTTGAGTACTAGGTGTTAAGACAACTGGCTGAATAGCTCTGCAATGTTAGCAGATTATGCACGTTTATTTCTTTGAGGACATTCTCTTTTCCAATGCCCTTCATCTCCACATATGAAACATCCTTTGTTGTTGTTATTAGATTGTTACCTTGACTTAAATCTGCCCATGCTCTTAGATCGGCCTCTCCATGTGTTGTCATTATCAAACCGATTGTTTGATCTATCCCTTGATTCCACATACAAGCCTTCTTTTTGTGAATTTGTTAGCTTTTCACTTTCAACTAACTCCCTTTCCTTAGACTTAACTGATGTTGTGACCTCATTCGACTTTAAAGTATCTCTCCCATATTTCAGGGTTTTCTTGACTTGATCATACATGTTGTACACAGAACTTAGAAGTACTTCTACAAATATTTCAACTCCTATGTTGTTGAGATCTGTCACTAGCCTTACAAAGTCGTCTACATTGGTATCAATGTTTTTGGAGTCATCCATCTTGAAAGTGTACAACCTCAATTGTGGATAGATCCGATTCGGGAGAGATGTCTACATGTATAACTTGTTTAAGGTAGACCACATGGTTGTCGTTGTCTCACAATTAGAGATTTTCTTGAGTACTTGATTCCCCATGTTCAAAACAATCAAATCCTTAGCCTTTTCTGTTTTTTCAACTTTACTAGATCAATCTATGAGCTGCCTTTTATGACTCTTTTTGCCTCTTCACCAGATTTACCTTTTGTAACCGCTAGCAACTTTTCATCTGTTAGGATATCTTTCAACCCTAAAATTCCAAAGTGAGCCATCATTCTCACTTTCCATAGAGAAAAGTCTCTTGTGCTGTCAAACCTGTCAACCTCAATCCGTGAACTCATCATCAGGTCTTCAAATCTGTCGTGCTTCTGAATTTTCCCGCAATTCCAAACCTCTTGTTTCCCAACACACGTCTTATAATCAACTTGAACGTTGTGATAGCACTTGTTAAGATTTTAGGAATTTTTTTTATTACCTTTGCTGTTGGTTTTATATTGATTAGAATTAAGAAAACACAATTTGATTAGCGAGTTCTCACTTAAAGTAACTCTCGGGTAGGATCTGTCTTCAGACTCTTGAAACTCGCGTTCTCTGATTCTCTCTCTCTCTTGCTCACGGTAGGTTCTCTTCTTCTTGCCGAATGTTTCTCACACAACTGGCCTCCTGTTTTAGGGTTAGTCACAAATCTAAGTTTTTCCAACTTTTATATTGAAAAATCATTAGGGTTTTATGCAAAATGATTGAGCTTTATTGGGTCTACCAAATTTATAAGAATTTGGACTTTGGTTTACAAAATTTTCTATATATTGGAAAGATAATATTATTAAATAAGTAAAAAGTTATAAATGTGAGAAACATTCAATTATTATAAACTTTTGTTTTATATATAGTATATAGTTAAATATTTGTCTAATGTCATTTTCGTAAATAATCTAGTAAATTATGTTTTATATAATATTTGTCTTAAAAAGCTCTAATAATATGACACATGAGCATTACATACTTGTAAATCACACATGATGATAAAGTTTGTTAAAATATTTCTCAAATAATATATTAGTGATTGTTTAATTTTTGTTATAAATACAAATTCACTATGGTGTAAATGAAAACAAGTGAAATAAAAAGAAAATACATAAGAACCACCTCATTTTTCTCTCTTTTAATATCATATATATTTATAATTATAATTCTTAATATATTAATCAGAACAAATTTTAGAAAATAATTTTATCCCTATGTGTTATTTACAAAATACCATAATCATGCATCATCAGAATAAGTTTAAATAAACATATAAATAGGTTTGAATTACTAAAATAATTACAAAATATGTCACTCATAATAATTTGGTTAGAAAATAATTTGGTCTTATTAAGCTAATCAAAACAACTATTTATTTCAAAAAATAATCTTTTTATTTCTATCATAAATTACATAAACAAATTTATAAATAATTAATAGTCAATCGTAACAGTTAGCATATATTATAAATTTGATATTTTAAAAAATAAATATTTGTTATTTAAGTAAAAAAAATATTTTTTCGAATATTTACGAGTGAGATAATTTTGTACAAAATAATCAATTATTTAAATATAATAAAAATTATCATGCTATTGAAAATAATAATTAAAAAATTTGTTAGATAATCGGATTTCAAATTTTAAATAATAATATTTCCTAAATAAATATAATATATTTTAAAACTAAAACTATATTATATTTATTAAATAGTTATTTTACTCCGATATAAATCTAGTAATATTTTATAACAAAAAGAATATTGTCTAAGCATGGACATTAACTTTTTGTTAAATTTGGTTCAATTTTTCATGGTTTTGGTTATCTTTGAAACACACACTGCAAATCAAAATGAAATTAATTTGGTTTATGTTGTTTGGTACAACTTGGGTTTCGAATGAAATATTATGATAAAAATACAGTTAATAAATTAATTATTAAAACAATATTCTAAAATAGTAATTTTTAAAATTAATTTTCAAATTTAGTATATTAAAAATAAAATTTCTAAAATATCATAAATTATTAAATTAAAATAATTATCTATCTTGAATAAACTATTTATAAAATTAAAACATAATGATTGGATTCAATTTTTCTAATTTAAAATTTATTTATTTTTATTACAAAGAGATTTTTATTTATTTAATATTTAATATTGCTATTTTTAAAATTTTAAATTATTAGTATTACATTTGGAAAAAAAAATACTATTTCAGATAATTGTTCTAATTATTATTATGTTCAATTTCTTTTGCTTCACTATTTGATTTTTTTAAAACCAGAGTGTTTGTGGTCACAGTACTCTTTTATCAGTAGATAAACTCATAAATTGGTGCATAGAGTGATCTCGACTTAACATAGTGAGGATGATGCTCGAGGAATCTCGTCGTAGCAGTTCGGTGAGATAGATGAATCGGTGGCGAATATCCACAACCGACTAGAGTACGAAGAGACTTGAAAGATTTGGTCACTCGTCATCTCTAAGCTCATTGCATACTGCATTTCAAGCATTTCCCCATTGATCATTTTTTCTTTAGTGTATAACTCAAATTAGAATTGGAAATCTAAACAATGTGAAGGGACAAAAGTTTAAATCAACTTGAACAATTATCGTTGTGCCTATTTGAATCTGAATTTAGTATCAGTGCGTAATACCACATGAACAAATCCGTTAACACTGTTAATAAACCGTTAAATCTGATGAGTCAACAGACACCGTAGCAAGCACCGGATTAATGTGCAACACAAAACGACGTTGTTTTGAGTTGTGCTACAACAATAACACAAAACGACGTCATTTTGTGTTAGGGTTAAAAAACATTTTCTTCTTCCTCCTCCTTTTTCATCTACCATTGGTATCACAACTCTCTTGTTTTAGAATCATGCAAAAGACACGATAATGTTCTTGTTAGTGTAAAACTTCGACAGAAACCACTTCACAAAATATATCTTTTATTAACTAAAATCTTATTAAGTTGATTACAACAAATCACACTTAACCTTAGACAGTTACACAACTTTACCCCTGTAGATTATCCCCAAACGATTTCTACTCTACCCAAGATATCCTACTCTCACTTGTTTTGTTCACGACAGAGCAAACTCTTTTTTGCTCAAGTAAACCAAAACAGAATACTCTCTAACCCTTACAAAACTCTCACCAATTCACCAGAAAACCCTAAGCAGTATTCTTGTATGCTCGATTTTTGGATACCTTTCCTGAATGCTCCAACCTCCTTTTTATACTTGGAGGTTGTAGCACCCAACATGAAACTTTCCTTTTTCCTCTTAAGGAATCTGTCTTGATCTGTCTCGATGCTGTTTCCTTTTTGCATCAAGATCCACTTCTCCTTTTCCTGTTTTGAAGCTGTTTCCATTTTGCTTATATCCTCACATATTCTTTTCCTCTTTGGCTTATTTCCATTTTGCTTATTTCCAATTTGATTGCATCTTCAATCTTCCCTTTTTTTAACTTAATGTGATACTCAAGCAACCTGATTAAAAAAACTCACACACATAGCATTTGCACAAGATAGAACAATTCAATAGATAACAAGTAGAATCCTAAATACTTGACCATTACTAAAAAGATAACCAGTTTGTTCACACAAAAAAAAATCCACTTGATTTAAGTCATCCACATAATCTTCAGAGATTCAAGACAAAATAAAAACACTGCTGAAAAACAACAGCACTATTTGCTCCCCCATAATCTAATCCTGTTTCTTCTAATCCTTGTTATCCTTATCATCATCACCATCATCTCCCCCTGCTTGAGTGCACACTTAAGATAAAAACATCAGAAAGCAAAGCAACATAACCAAGAGAGGAACAAGACAACAGGTATACCTGGGTGAAGCAGGCGCTGCATCAGCTAAATGACTGCCTGAAACGTATGGTGATCAACAGGAGATAAGGTAGCCGAAGAACTAGAAGCCTGCCAAGGAATGAAACCACCCAAGTTTGTGTAACGAAACTGGCGTACTCAAGGAGCCTTCCCAGTGAAAGCAATGGGGTGTTGAACATTCAGCAATCGGAACAACAAACTGGGAAAGGGCAGATGGAACTTCGAGGCAGGATTGCGAGCAAGCTATAGGATATGCTCAAAGACAAGGTGGCCAAAATCGAAAGGCACATGATTCACAACCTTATACACCAAACGAGCTTGTTTTGGGTTGGGATAGCCGCTATTCTAAGTAGGTGCCCAGTTATGACAACAAATCTTGAACAAGACAGCAAGATCAGGCATGAAGTGAGACGAAAGGAGAGAGCTCCACTTCGTGATAGCACCACCACTCATGAAAGCAGCTAAATCATCATTAGAGGGTTCTCCTGTTTTGTCCTCTGAAGCAGCCTCAGCAAGCAAGCTCAACCCAAGCAGATCATTGATCAGCTCAGACGAAAACTGAAACACAAATCCATGAAATGATACATCCAGACATGACGATCTTGTTTTGTTGCTGGGCAAATTTGACCAAAATTCCCAAAGAGCTGTCTTGTCAAACAGAAGAATATCCGTGACTGTAGAGCCCAGGCCAGCCGAAACAATGAAGCGCTCAACCTCTCGGGGAATTGTACCAAACCTCACTTCTCGTTCTTTGAGAAATAGGTGTTGGGAGAAAAGAGTGTACCTTGACGAAGCAGGAGCAGAGCGAGATGACACTGGAGGCAAGGCTGCTAGAGGAATCTCCTTCTGAGAATGAGTCCGTTTGCGAGGCAAAGGGACTGTCTTTGTGCGAGGGCGCTTCGGCGACTTGATGGTAGGAGAGGAGGAGTTCGAAACCCTATCGGAGAGGATCTCAACCGAGGCGGCGACAGAGGAGGTGTTCGCTCTAAGAAAGGAGTGGGAATCACCAGTGAGGTTATCGTCGAGACATCAGAGGGAGCACTAGGGGCAACCGGAGAGGCACTCGGCACCGAGGGTGCTGTGAGTGTTAGGGGGCCTTCAGGCGATGCTGCCGAGGTCTGCATGTGACCAGCAGAGACAGATCCGGAAGGAGACGACGGAGATGACTACGGCACACTAGGGCTACTGCTCACGAGCCGAGAGAATCCAGAAAGGAAAGCCCTCATAGTGAAAAACAAACCAAAGAAGATGAACAAGCACGCGTCTGAGAGAGGCTTTAAGAAGAGCGAAAGGGTGCACTGATTTGACGAAGAGTCACATCTATTCCCAAGTTAACTAAACCAATGCAAAGACTTAAATGCACCACAGTTATCAAGATGGTTAGCCACATCAGTGGTAATAATACAGACACAGAAATGTGGATTTTAATGACCAAGAGAATTTTGAGACTGAAACATATAAGATTAGAGTCATGTTATTCAGCAGGCAGAGGGACCCAAATCAAAAGAGATGTACTGTAAACATTAGACAAACATAGCAGAGCATGAACAAAAACATTGTGGGAAAAAGAATGACATTATCACATTTGATCCAAAGCAATATCGAGTACACGACCAAGTCCCACAAACATCTTCAACTCAGACCCGAGTTTCATGACTAGACTTTCACACATTCATACCTTCATCCTTGCAGTTATAATAGAAGCACATCATCCTTACAAAAGGCAGCTAGAATTTTCCTTTGTATGGAAGCAAACATAATACAACATAATTCAATTTTCCTCTTTTTTATTCTCTTTTTCTTTCTTTTTTTTTTTTTACTTTTTTACTTTTTTTTTCTTCCTCTTTTTTTTTGATACACTCAACTCAAAAGTTACCATCATTTGACTTCTCAAGTAACTGAGAGTGTTGAGAGATACTTCAATGCGAAGAATCTTAGTCATTCTATCCTCAGCTCTTTTGCCTCCTTCTGATAAGAACAACTCAGTCACTAACGTACATAGGACGGCATGAGTGACAACTATTTTTCATTAACTTCATGAGTGTTGGAGTAATTGGACAGAATATGTGCCTAACAATGTTAGATCAAATCAACTCACCACACAATGTTAGAGTTCACAAACACCAATAGATTTTCGGAAATTTATAAATCTACCAAAATCAAGTGGTTTTGTAAACATATCAGCTAGTTGCATATCTGTATTCACGTGATCAATCTCGACTAGTTTCTCTTCTACCAAATCACGAATAAAATGATGTCTAATATCTATATGCTTTGTTCGAGAATGCTACACAGGATTCTTGGCAATGTTTATTGCACTTTCATTATCACAGTGAATGAGTAAAGTATTAGAATCCATACCATAATCAGCTGTCATCTGCTTCATCCACAACAGCTGAGTGCAACAGCTTCCAAAGGCAATGTACTCTGCTTCAACAGTAGATAGAGATACGCTGTTCTGCTTCTTGCTGTGCCATGAGATCAAATTGTTTCCCAGAAAGAAACATCCTCCACTGGTGCTTTTGCGATCATCTAAACACTCGGCCCAGTCAGCGTCGCAGTAACCAACAAGATGTTGATTCGTCTCTTTGCTGTATAGAAGACCCAAATTCGTGGTTCCTTTCACATACTTAATGATTTGCTTTACTGCCTGAAGGTGAGATAATTTGGGTTTGGCTTGATACCGAGTACATATTCCAACACTGACACACAAATCAGGACGATTGGTAGTGAGATACAGAAGACTCCCAATCATTCCACGGTAAAATTTAGGATCAACATCTTCACTGTTCTCATCCTTGGATAACTTCGTATTTACCCCCATGGAAGTTTTTGCGGGTTTGCTTTGATCAAGTCCAAATCGTGTCACAAGATTTTGGCATATGTGCTCTGTGTAACAAAGATGTGGTCTTCGAACTCTTGAATGTGAAGCCCAAGGAAATGGTTTAATTCTCCTACCATGCTCATCTCGAATTCTTCTGTCATCTTTTTGATAAACTTTTCAATCAAATGTTGATTTGTTGCTCCAAACACAATATCATCCACATAAATTTGGATCACCATAAATCCTGTTCTGTCTTCACAGATGAATAAGGTCTTATCAACTGTTTCACGTTGATATCCTTGGTTGATCAAGAATGATGTCAGTCTGTCATACCAAGCTCTGGGTGCCTGATTCAGACCATATAATGCCTTTTTCAATTTAAAAACACAATAAGGGTTATCAACATTTTTAAAGCTCTTTGGTTGCTCCACATAAACTTTTTCTTGAAGAATACAATTCAAAAAAGCACTCTTGACATCCATCTGGTGCAGTTTGAATCCGATTAAACATGTCATACCTAGCAGAAATCTGATGGATTATAATATGGCAACTGGTGCAAATGTTTCATCAAAATTGATGCCTTCCACTTGAGAGTATCCTTGAGCTACTAATCGAGCTTTGTTGCGTACAACATTTCCATGTTCATCTCGTTTGTTCTTGAATACCCATTTGGTTCCAACTACATTCATGTTTGCTGGTCTAGGTGTTAGAGTCCATACATCACTTCGATCGAATTGTTCTAACTCTTTTTGCATCGATCGTATCCAGTACTTATCTTGCAAGGCTTCCTTGTAGGTCTTGGGTTCTACAACAGACACAAAACAGGCAAACTTGACCATTTCTTTGAATTCAATGTCCTTTTTGCGTGTGATTCGTTCACCATTGATTTCTCCTATCACATCTTTCTTAGAGTGATTTCGATGCACTTGTGGTCTGATCTCATCAGCTGAGTCGGTATCTGAATTGGACTTAGACTATGTTTCCTCTATTATCTCTTGTTGAGTTGATATAGTCTGATCAGGACTGTTGTCAACAAGTTTGAAGAGCAACCCTTGAGAGGATACGTCATTGAACACAACATTCCCTATTTCCTGGATTATCTTCAATTTTTTGTTGGACACTCTATAAGTAGTACTTGCTCCTGCATACCCTAAGAAGATACCATCATCACTCCTTGAGTCGAATTTTCCCAACTGATCTTTTTCGTTGAGAATATAACACTCACATCTAAACACGTGAAAGTATCCTACACTTGGAGCCTTTTTGTAACACCCCTGATCCTCGGTAAAGATCGGTAGGGCGAGCTGGCCAACAGCTGGACGAGCTGGCCGGTGGCTGGGCGAGCTGGACGGTAGCTGGGCAAGCTGGCCGGTAGCTGGGCGAGCTGGCCGGTAGCTGGGCGAGCTGGTCGGCAGCTGGGAGAGCTAACCGGTAGTTGGGTGAGCTGGCCAGCAGTTAGACGAGTTGGTTGGTAGTTGGGGCCAACTGGCTAGCTAGCATTGGCTCGGGTAGTTGGTGCCGAACCAGTGCCACGACCAGGCACAATGGTTCGACTAGAAACGTTGATTGGTCGAGCAAAAGCCGCGACCATTCGTGAAAAAACCGACCACGGGCCCTATAAATAGAAGGCTTGGGGTCGATACAAGGGGACACGCTGGGAAAAGAGAAATCCTAGAATTTTTTTCTAAGGCAATCTTCGAGAAGGGTTAGATCGAGTGAGGTAGAGATCGTGAACCTTGGATCGGGAAAACAACAGTGATGGTACGCGATTAAGGGCTAGGCGTGGTAAGGTGAGTAATCCACTTCCCTTATGCTTGGATTCCTCTTCCCCGGTGGTTCGGCGAGTAAGGGAATCCAAGGCGGGATTGGTGGGTAAACTTGGCTGAATGATCGGGATTGGGTGAAACCTTTCCGGACAGATAGTCGGTTTGGACTGCCATAGACCAGATCGAGTCTTTCAGGGCAAGTATCGACTGGCCAAAGGGTTTGGGTGATGCCTACCATGGTCGGTTGGTCGATCAGATCTGCCCAAGTCCGAACCGAGTCTATCTTGGTCGAATTCTAAGTTAAACTTAGAGAATTAACGGGTTTTGCATGAGTTGCATTCATTCATGCATGTTTCTTAAGCCCTTTCGAGTAATATTGGCTAAGTCCAGGATAATTAAGCGGCTTTGGCCTTTTTCAGGAAAAGATGGTGATCGTGGTAAGGATTTGGCTTGAGTGCAAGGCTGGTGGTCCGAGTATATGGGTGGTGTATTGATCCAGGTAGTTAGGATTGTTGAATATGTAAGCCTTTGGGCAAACTATCATATTGTAACGAATCCTACTCATATACTTCAATAAAATTCCGGATCTTTTATATATGACTCTATAAATGACTCTAACAAAACTCATGAATCTCAGAATAACTCAAAATCGGACTTAAACTAGATAAGAGACCCTAAAATATGGACCTTAGACTCGGAATTCCTTGGTGAATCTGAAAGGGAACAACCTCTTCGGACTGATAATCCAGGAAGGGTGTTTCAAGTTGGTATCAGAGCATGCTTGGTCCTAGGACGGGTTAGATTTGGGTTAAGTAGACACCACTCATCGGGCACCAGGTCTTGCGCATATTAAACGTTGAGACTAACTAAACGGTTTTGCAGATGGGCAAGAGTGGCAAGACTGGGAAAAGCAAGAAGGATAAGGCAAGAGGTGGTGAACCAAGCCAAAACATTGGAGCCTTGCCGAATCCGAATGCATTTGAGCCTTCTACGGCGCATGTTGCGGCAACTGAGCAGGACCATCCGGAGGGTGAGGATGAGGAGTCTACTGCTCATCGCACACATGCGGGTGAAGAAGGACAACGCGACCACGAAGCCGCGGTTGTAAATCCTGATGTGGTTCCGAGCCCACAAGAAATGTGGAACACAATGAGAACCGTGATAAGTCAGTTGGCTATACTAACTGAACCAGTTAAGCCCAAGGCACCGGTTCCTGAGGTGCCACACATGGGCGAAGAATCGGTTCCTATGGAGAACCAGGATGTGGTCATCCTAGATGACGCACCTAAGTCCGCTAGAAAGAAGGTGGGGTATTTGAGCATCCTAGAACACATGCTACACCTGAAAATAGGTAGTTTCGCTGGGGGATCTGACCCAATTAAGGCTGGCGAGTGGAAGAATCGTTTGGTGAGGAACTTTCAGTCAACAAAGTGTCCCGGTGACTACCGCAAAGATATCACAGTCCACTTCCTGGAAGGGGATGCGCATAACTGGTGGGTTGCCGTGGATAAACGGTTAGGTGAAAGGATTCAAACTTTCAAAGAGTTTGAAGGAGAATTCAATAAGAAATTCTTTCCACCAGAGGCGTGGGACCGATTGGAGTGCTCATACCTGGAATTGGTTCAAGGGAACCAAACTGTCCGGGAATATGAAGAAGAATTTAACCGCTTAAGGCGTTATGCGGGAAGAGATCTTGAAGATGAACTCGGGCAAGTGCGCCGGTTCATGCGTGGACTAAGGGTCGAAATCCGTAACCACTGCTTGGCGTAGAAGTTTGGATCAGTCATTGAATTGGTGGAAAGGGCTGCCTTGATCGAGGAGGGGATCGAGGAGGAGAACCGGTTGAAAAAATCCAAATTCCCGAATCGGTACGGCCAGTCAAGTGGTGGTGATCGGAAAAGGAAGTGGGATAAGGTTGATGACTCCAGCAAGCCCCTAGGAAAAGCAAGGGAATGCAAGACGTGTGGTAGGAGGCACGGTGGGGAATGCTGGAAGGCGATGGGAGCATGCGCACGTTGCGGTAACAAGGAACATGCTACCCGCAATTGCCCAAAGATGGATTACGGACAGCAAGGACTACCGAGTGATGACTCGAGGACTTGCTTCAACTGTGGTAAGTCAGGCCACATCCGGAAGGATTGCCCCAAAGGGATAGCCGAAAGGCAACTCGAACGAAAAGACTACTATAAGGTAATCGAGCCTACGACTAAGAGGCAGGCCGTAACACCGTGGGTTTATGAGCTATCGCGGGACATGGGCGATATGGGCAGGTACAGCTCGATCACTGGTACGTACATAACCCTAACTGTTAAATAAAAATTGAGCATTGCATGACATTCATAAACAGTAGGGTACTTAGCATTCAAGATGAATGTGTAGGGACCTTGGTTGTGGGCGGTGTTGAAACACACGCCCTGTTTGATTCCAGGGCTTCACATTGCTTTGTAAGCCCGAAATGGTTTAAAAAGAGTGGGATTCAAGGAGAACCCATCTCTGAAATGAGTAAAGTACAAGCGGCTGGAGAGCAAATAATGAATTCCCTGGGAATTGTGCGGAACATCCCGGTTATGATTGGGAATGTCAGTTTGCCGGCCGACTTGGTAGTCATCCAACTCAAGGATTACGAGGTAATCTTGGGTATGGACTGGCTGGGAATGAACAAGGCGACCCTAGAGTGTCATAGGGGCCGAGTTCGGTTTGAGAAAGAGGGAGGGAGATTAGAATTCCAAGGGATCCAACCCACCTCGGGAAGTTTGGTAATCTCAGCAATCTAGGCAGAACGGATGCTAGAGAAGGGGTGCGAGGCCTATGTAGCCACGATAAGCACCGAGGGAAATAAGAAGAGTTGGGAGTTAAAGGATATCCCAGTGGTCAATGAATTCGCGGATGTGTTCCAGACTTTGTCCGGGTTACCGCCTGATAGGTCGGATCCATTCACGATTGAATTGGAACCAAGGATTGCCCCAATCTCGAAAGCGCCATATCGTATGGCTCCAACCGAGATGGCTGAGTTAAAGAAACAGTTGGAAGAACTGTTGGATAAAGGATTCATCAGGCCGAGTTAGTCACCTTGGGGGTGCACCGGTGCTGTTTGTGAAAAAAGAAGGATGGAAGCTTTAGGCTTTGCATCGATTATCGGGGATTGAATCAGGTTACGGTAAAGAACAAGTACCCATTACCCCAAATTGACGAGTTGTTGGATCAACTCAGAGGTGCGACCTGGTTCTCAAAGATATATTTGGCCCAGGGATATCACCAAATTCCGATTGAGTCATCGGATATTCGGAAGACGGCTTTCCGGACAAGATATGGACACTACGAGTTTGTAGTGATGCCATTCGGTTTAACCAATGCACCGACAGCCTTTATGAAGATGATGAATAGGGTATTTCGGGATTGTTTAGATGAGTTTGTTATCATTTTCATTGATGACATCTTCGTCTATTCAAAGGGCCATGAAATACACCAAAATCATCTAAGGGTGGTGATAGAACGGTTAAGGGAGCACAAGCTTTACGCCAAGCTAAGCAAGTGTAGCTTTTGGCAGAGAAGTATTGGGTTCTTGGGACACATTGTGTCGGACCAAGGGGTGTCAGTAAACCTGGAGAAAGTTAAGGCTATCAAGGATTGGCCGAGGCCTCGGAATGCAACTGAGATTAGGAGCTTCCTGGGTTTGGCCGGATACTATAGACGGTTTATCAATGGGTTTGCAAAAATGGCTTACCCCATGACTTGTCTAACCGGGAACGATGTTAAGTACGAGTGGACAGATGAGTGCGAGGAATGTTTCCAACGGTTGAAGGAGATGCTAACGACTGCACTAGTCTTGGCACTACCTGAACTGGATGAGCCTTATGCTGTATACACAGACGCATCCAGAACTGGGCTGAATGTTGTTCTGATGCAAAAGGGTAGGGTGATTGCCTATGCATCAAGGAAATTGCGGAAACATGAAGGAAACTATCCCACTCATGACTTAGAAATGGCGGTAGTAATCTTCGCATTAAAGATTTGATGGTCATACTTGTGTGGAGCCAAAGTGCAAGTTTTTACCGACCATAAGAGTATGACGTACATTTCCACTCAACCCGAATTGAACCTTGGGCAAAGAAGGTGGATGGAAGTCGTGGCTGATTATGACCTAGATATTGCCTATCACCCGGGAAAGGAAAATCTTATGGCTGATGCCTTGAGTAGGAGGCGTTCGGATGTTCATGCGGGAAAGGATGCAGAAACCCTTGTCGGACTGGTTAAGATGATGCATTTGAATGCAATATCAAGTGAACCAGAACCGTTGGGTATAGACGCAGCAAATCGGGCAGATCTATTGAGTAAGATCCGAATAGCCCAAAAAAAAGATGAACTGCTGAACCAAGCGGTCCAGAACAATCAGTCCGAGTATGGAAAATCGAACAACGGGACAATTGTGATAAGAGGATGAGTGTGTGTCCCTAATGTACCGGAATTAAGAGAAGAAATCCTAAGGGAAGCACATCAGTCCAGATTCGCAATTCACCTGGGTGCGAGTAAGATGTACCGAGACTTGAAGCGGTACTACCATTGGGCAGGACTGAAGAGAAATGTAGCTGAATGGGTGGCTAAGTGTCCGACTTGCCAACTGGTCAAGGGAGAACACCAAGTTCCGAGTGGGCTTTGCAAAACTTACCCATTCCGGAATGGAAGTGGGACCATATCACAATGGATTTTGTGAGTGGGTTACCAAGGACCAAGACACGGCATGATGCTATCTGGGTGGTCGTGGTTAGGCTGACCAAGTCAGCACACTTCCTGGCTATTCAGAAAACGGATGGGGCTGAAAGAATTGCAGCACGTTATGTGGAAGAGATAGTCCGATTGCATGGAGTTCCGGTAAGCATTGTCTCAGATCGGGATCCACGATTCACGGCCCATTTTTGGAAGGCATTCCAAAAGGCCTTAGGAACGAGGGTGAACATGAGCACAACTTACCACCCCCAAACAGATGGGCAATCCGAACGAACCATCCAGACACTCAAGGACATGTTGCGTGCATGTGTTTTGGATTGGGGCGGATCATGGGAAAAATATTTGCCCTTGGCCAAGTTTTCATATAACAATAGCTTCCATACGAGCATCGGAATGTCTCCTTACGAAGCATTGTATGGGCGGCCTTGTCGGACCCCATTGTGTTGGACCGATGTGGGGGAACGGAGGACCCTTGGACCAGATATTGTGGATGAAACCACCGAAAAGATCAAATTCTTAAGGATCAAAATGAAGGAAGCACAAGACAGACAGAAAAGTTATGTGGAAAAACGAAGAAGAAATTTGGAGTTCGAGGTGGGTGATTGGGTATATTTGAAAACAATCACATTTAAAGGAAGGAATCGAACTTCGAAGAGTGGGAAGTTGAATCCAAGGTCCGTTTAAAATCACAGAAAGGGTTGGATTAGTGGCATACAAACTGGACTTACCACCCGAAATGGACATCTTCCATAATGTCTTCCATGTGTCGCAACTGAGGAAGTGCCTATCGGATCAAGACATAGTCATTTCTGCACCACCTACTGAACTAAGAGAAAATCTAACCTTAGAAGCTATTCCAGTTCGGATCATGGACCGAATGGAAAGAGTTACCGAATGGTAGTTTGGATGGTCAAAGTAGTATGGAAGTGCAATGGGACCAAAGAAATCACTTGGGAAACCGAAGACAAAATGAAGGCCGAATTTCCTAAGTGGTTCGAGGAGTGGGAAACCAATCAGATACTTGGCCTGGATTCGGGGACGAATCCACTTTAAGTGGGGGAGACTTGTAACACCCCCGATCCTCAGTAAAGATCGGTAGGGCGAGCTGGCCGAGCTGGCCGGTAGCTAGGCGAGCTGGACGGTAGCTGACCGGTAGCTGGACGGCAGCTGACCGGTAGCTGGGCGAGCTGGCCGGTAGCTGGGCGAGCTGGTCGGCACCTGGGAGAGCTGACCGGCAGTCGGGTGAGCTGGTCGGCACCTGGGAGAGCTGACCGGCAGTCGGGTGAGCTGGCCGGCAGTTAGACGAGCTGGTTGGTAGTTGGGGCCAACTGGCCAGCTAGCATTGGCTCGGGCAGTTGGTGCCGAACCAGTGCCACGACTAGGCACAACGGT
Organism: Pugionium cornutum; assembly: GCA_018901935.1. Classification (NCBI taxonomy): domain Eukaryota; kingdom Viridiplantae; phylum Streptophyta; class Magnoliopsida; order Brassicales; family Brassicaceae; genus Pugionium; species Pugionium cornutum. Next base: position 14,153,114 of record CM032157.1, on the reverse strand, counting down.
TCGACTAGAAACGTTGATTGGTCGAGCAAAAGCCGTGACCATTCGTGAAAAAACCGACAACGGGCCCTATAAATAGAAGGCTTGGGGTCGATACAAGGGGACACGCTCGGAAAAGAGAAATCCTAGAATTTTTTTGTAAGGCAATATTCGAGAAGGGTTAGATCGAGTGAGGTAGAGATCGTGAACCTTGGATCGGGAAAACAATAGTGACGGTACGCGATTAAGGGTTAGGCGTGGTAAGGTGAGTAATCCACTTCCCTTATACTTGGATTCCTCTTCCCCGGTGGTTCGGCGAGTAAGGGAATCCAAGGCGGGATTGGTGGGTAAACTTGGCTGAATGATCGGGATTGGTTGAAACCTTTCCGGACAGATAGTCGGCTTGGACTACCATAGACCGGATCGAGTCTTTCAGGGGCAAGTATTGACTAACCAAAGGATTCGGGTGATGCCTACCATGGCTGGTTGGTCGATCAGATCTGCCCAAGTCCGAACCGAGTCTGTCTTGGTCGAATTCTAAGTTAAACTTAGAGAATTAACGGGTTTTGCATGAGTTGCATTCATTCATGCATGTTTCTTAAGCCCTTTCGAGTAATATTGGCTAAGTCCAGGATAATTAAGCGGCTTTGACCTTTTTCAGGAAAAGATGGTGATCGTGGTAAGGATTTGGCTTGAGCGCAAGGCTGGTGGTCCGAGTATATGGGTGGTGTATTGATCCGGGTAGTTAGGATTGTTGAATATTTAAGCCTTCGGGCAAACTATCATGTGGTAACGAATCCTACTCATATACTTCAATAAAATTCCGGATCTTTTATATATGACTCTATAAATGACTCTAACAAAACTCATGAATCTCAGAATAACTCAAAATCGGACTTAAACTAGATAAAAGACCCTAAAATATGGGTCTTAGACTCGGAATTCCTTGGTGAATCCGAAAGGGAACAACCTCTTCGGATTGATAATCCGGGAAGGGTGTTTCACTTTTCCTTCCAGAGCTCATATGGCGTCACACTGGTTCTTTTTCTGATGTACACTCGATTTATCACATAACATGCTGTACTGATTGCATCAGCCTAGAAATGATTAGCCACTTGATTGCCATGCAGCATAGCTTTGGCAATTTTTTGAAGAGTTTTGTTGTTTCTCTCGACAACTCCATTCTGCTGAGATGTTCTAGGGGCAGAATATTGATGAAATTTTCTTTGTTCACTACAGAATTTGTCAAACAACTCATTCTCAAATTCTCTGCCATTATCACTTCTGATGACTTTCACTACAAGAAAACATGCGATTTGCGACCACGGTTGTGGTCGCAAAGTAGTCGCAAAACTGTATTTTGCGACTACTTTGTGACCACGTGAAGTGGTCGCAAAATACTAGTCGCAAAAAAAAGTAGTCACAAATCAGTCGCACATTTGCGACTGATTTGCGACCACGGGAATAGTGGTTCTTTTGCGACTAATTTGCGACCACAAGGTGGTGACTATTTTTGCGACTAATTTGCCACTGAATTTCCGTAATAAATTTTGATACTGTTTTGCGACTACGTTTGTGGTTGCTAAATATGTAGTCGCAAAACAGTCACAAAATTTTGTGACTGATTTGCAACTACGGTAGAACCGCAGTTGCAAATCAGTCACAGTTTTTGTGACTGTTTTGCGACTGCAGGAGAACCGTAGTTGCAAATCAGTCACAAAAATTTGCGAGTGATGTGCGACTACAGGAAAACCGCAGTCGCAATTTTTTGTAACTGTTTTGCGACTGCACAAATCTCGCAGTTGCAAAACAATCACAAAGAATTACGACTGATTTGCGACTACAGGAGAACCGCAGTCGCAATTTTTTGTGACTGATTTGCGACCACATGTATGAAGGAGTCGCAAATAAGTGGCAAAAATTGCGACTGATTTAGGACTAATTTGCGACTACACCGTAATTAGATTCAAAAAAAAATATTATATTTTTTATTATTATTGAAATAATTTCGTATATTTGGAAAAAATATAATATTAATTATTTAAATTTAATTTCGAAATATTTAAATTATTTTTAAAAAATGTAAAATAATATTTATAAATTTAAATTTCAATAATAATTTTGGAAATTAATTTCAATAATAAAATTAATATTTTGAAATTCGAAATATTAATAAAATAATTTATATTAAATATTAATATAATTGGTTTAAAATTAATATTATTTATTACTAATTTTTATTAATGAATTAAAAATATTATAATATTAAATGAAAAATATGTATACTAATTAATATAAAATATTGAATAAAAAGATATACAAATTTAAAATTATAACATTTATTATTGAAAATTATTTAATACATGAAAAAAATCTAATTGTCCGGTGGCAGAAATTGGAAATCTGATGGCGAAAATGGGGTGGTGGGCGGAGCCGTCGATGGTCCCCCTGTGCAATCGTTATCCCGCATATAGGAGGCGAATGCGGGATCCGTCCGTTGGATATATCCGAGGAGCATCTCCAAGCTCGAGATCTTCTTCTGGTTTTCTCTATTGAACTCTTCAATTTTCTCATTTCTTTCCATAATCTGCGCGTTTGTGCTTTAATCAACGCGTTTTGTTCTTGAAACATAACGTACTCGGGTGAATGGGTTTGTACCCCAGTACTTCTACTCGTAGACTGTACGCGGCTGAGGCTACCGAGTCCATAAAGACGGCCTCGTTCATCCAGAACAGATGACTAGAAAATTACAAAAACGTAATTTAAATAATAAATTTAATTATTTAATTATTTAATTAATTACAAAAATATGTTAAAAGAAAAAAGTTTGAAAAAAAAATTTTACCTGAAGGAAGTTCTCATTCTTCTGTGCTTGAGTCAGCTCAATTGGACGGGAGGTTCCATCGGATGTTTCTGTTGGATCGACCTCCACGATCGCCATCTTCTCTTGGATGTTTCATTCGTATGCTTCACAGATTTGTTTTGCTTTCAAATCTACATACGAACCATCCGGTCTTGTGTGAGTCTTTAAAAGACCTCACCTATTGAGACTGGTCGTCCCAAATTATGTTCCTTCACAGATATTAAAATATTATTTAATTACGACCAAAAATGTTAATTAAATAAAAACATTTTGACTTACCATTTCCTGCTGGACCTGAATATAGGATTTTTGGCCCGATAAATGTTTATGCAGGCCAAGACCGTCCCGAGCGAAGTTGCGGTTATGAGAGGATTTTGTACTCCTCTCGGTAGATGTTTCTGTTCCCCAATAGTCTGTCATAATTTTGTACAAACTTGGGGAAATCCATCTGGGACGTTTTCCAGTTGTATGAACCGTGCTCATCATCCCTTTCATCCGCCTTACGCAGACGGCCTCGAACTCTTTTCGTACCGCTGGGGTGATCAGAGGATCCCACGTGTACGATTGCTTGAAATTAAATTCGAAAATATTAATATATATTATTTATATTTTATAAAATATGTACACAATTTAAAAAACAAAACTTACCGCAAACTCTATAAAATATTTTTTCTGCCTCTCAGGAGGTACGACAGTCCAACTGTAGTACGGACCATCAAATTTATTTTTCAAAAATTTTGCGATTTGATGAGTAATAGCCCCGTTATCGCGGTCAAACCTAATATATAAATTATAGAGAGAAAATTTAAATTTATATTAATATAATTACAATTTTAATAAATATTTATTAAAAAAATTTATTATTTATAAAAATTCTTACCACATTGTGGAGCCGCTTCTGGAGAAAGCACAGTCAAATACTACTCGCGGCCCGGAGTTTGTAACAAACTATCAAGAGTGATAGTTTGTTCATCCGTTCCCGTTTTGCAATCGGGAATTTGTTCCTCCTCATGTTCATCCGATTCCTGAAACCGTGGAGGTGTTTGGGTTTCAGGAACGGAGTGAGGGATAAAATTGTATTGGGGAGGGAGGCGCGATGCCGCTCTATTAGCGGATGGTGAAGGGTTCGAGGAGGCCGAAGAGGTTCCTCGGCCGGAAGACGATCCGAAAGATCGTCTTCCACGACCTCTTAACGACCTACCACTACTTGCCATTTTTAGAGAGTGTTTTTATGAAGTGTTTAGAAAGTGTTTTGAGAGATTTTGATAATGAAGTTTTGAGAGATTTGTGAAAAATGAGGGAAAACCTTCGTGTATTTATAGTTTTTTTTGCGACCACGGATGTGGTCGCAAATCAGTGGCAAAAATGATGTAGTCGCAAGTCAGTCGCAAATTTGCGACTGATTTGCGACCACCAATTAATTTGGTTGGAAACGAAAACGTTCAAACTCCCCCCAAATTAATTGGTGGTCGCAAATTAGTCGCAAATTTGCGACTGATCTGCGACCACATGTACATTTATCGAAACAGTAAATGTGGTCGCAAATCAATCGCAAGTTGCGACTGATTTGCGACCACCAATTAATTTGGTTGGAGTTTGAACATTTTCGTTTTTTCAAACTATCACCTAATTAATTGGTGGTCGCAAATCAGTCACAAATTTGCGAGTGATTTGCGACCACTACCAAAGTTTCGATAAATTAATTAGTGGTCCCAAATCAGTCACAAATTTATGACTCATTTGCGACCACTGTTTACAGATTCGAATTTACTACACGTGGTCGCAAATCAGTCGCATATTTCCGACTGATTTGTGACCACATGTACATATATTATATTTATTACTCATGGTCGCAAATCAGTCGCAAATTTGTGACTCATTTGCGACTTCACATCAAATTTTTACAATATGGTCGCAAATCAGTCGCAAATTTGCGACTGAATTGTGACACATTTAATTTTTGTGAGTGAAATACGACCACATTGGCAATGCAGTTACAAAGTGGTGGCAAATCAATCACAAATAATACCCTAAACCCTAAATTTTGAGATTTTGATGAATGCATATAATTATATAAGATTGATTAATTGATTATAAGTTATAAAAATTTCAATTACTATGAAAACAATAACATTTCCCAAATTTTCAAATAACTTACCTAAAATACTTAACAAATTTACTTAACCTTGTACTTCTTATATACATTCCAAATGTTATCTAAATATGAAATCATTACAAATATAGTTTTCAATATATGTTATCACTTCTAATGGTTAGTAGTCTTATAGAATAGAAATACAAGTTTTAAATGTGGAAAATACTTTGGGGAAATGTGAATTTACCATATGTGGTCGACTTCACATCAAATTTTTAGAATGTGGTCGCAAATCAGTCGCAAATTCAAATTTTTGTGACTGAAATACGACCATATTGCCAATGCAGTTGCAAAGTGGTGGCAAATAAGTCTCAATTACTTAAAAAATTTATATTTATATGGATATTGCTAATACATTAAATTATATGAAAATCATATGTACAAAATACATAGCATAACTATATTTATTACATTTCTTCGTTTTCGTCATCATCTGAAGATGAAATATTACATTGAAATTCATCTTCTAGTTCCGCATCTCCGACATCGAAATCAATTTCTTCAGTATGGTTAACTATATCGACCAACCGATCTACCTCTATCTCTTGAACATGCATTACGTCTTCACCATTTTCTTGTTGCAAAAGACCAATCTCGTCTTTCTTTTTGTATTTCCCAAAAATGTTAGATCTTGGATTAACTTTCAAAACATTGAGCCATGTTTGTTTTGATGATGATTTCGTGTGTGGATAGGGAGTATAACAAACTTGATCTGCTTGAGATGCTGATATATCGTACGTATTGAAATATAAAGTAGTTATAAATTTGTAAGAAAAAATAGATAGTAAATTATTACCAACTACGTACGTACCAAGAATAAATGGTTCGTATTTGTAGTATTTCCCCGATGATAAGACATCAACGACACCATTTTACGACTTCTGAGTACCTCTCGAGGGCGTAGGATCGTACCATTCACATTTAAAAAGCGTGATCTTCAAATTTAGGAGTCCGACATACTCAAGTTGAATGATATCTGTTAAAATACCATAGAAATCAGCTTCATCAGATGCATCTGAGTAATTGTCCCCCTTCACACAAATACTGTAGTTACATGCCTTTCTTCTATGTCCATGTTTTTTCGTTTGGAACATATAACCTCTTGTAAAATACATCGGCCAAGTGGATGCTTTATTCATCGGACCTTGAACTAATTCTTGAGCCCATATAGGAAAGATACGTGAATCTGTGGAACTACATGAATTGACCTTAATTTGATCATATATCAAAAATTAAACTTAATTAGTATTTCCAAATTAATAAATAAAATATAATATATATTTCAAATAATTAATTAAACATACATAATCCCTAACCCATATGTGGAACTCTTCTTTTCTTTTAGATGAAATGTCATCTTCCAAAAGATATGGATACGTACATCGAATATGATCTTCAAACATGCTACAACAGTAAATATTGCAAATTATTATATATTTCTTAATACAATGAAATGAAATGTAATAAATGTAATTAATTGTTTTCATATACCTCTCTAGTGGCCAAAAATATTCACAATTCTGTAATACATATGCATGTGCATATTTATATTCTTTTTCGGAGAGCCATATTTCTTTACATTTACCACTTGGACGACCCATGTGCGTAAATATATCCGGTACTCCAGAATCTGGATATACAGGCACGTCACCTTCATCGAATCTTGTAGACCTGTACATATATGGTTTATATATATATATTATATATTACTTACATTCATATATTATATAATAATAATTAATTCATAAACATAACATGGTTACCTGTTTTTCGTGCGTATGTGTTCAGTAAAGTAATGTTCTGAGAAGTAAGATATCTCATCATTCACATACGATTCAACAATCGACCCTGCAGCATATCGTTTGTTCTTCGCCTTGCTTTTAAGTTTTTTTAAAAACCTTTCAAATGGATACATCCACCTATATTGCACAGGTCCACCAAGTTCAGCTTCGTATGGTAGATGTACAGGAAGATGCTCCATGATGTCAAAAAATGAAGGCGGAAAGATCTTTTCCAAATTGCACAAAATTATGACTATATTTTCCTTCAAAATTTGGACATGGTTTTGCTGTAATGATCTAGAGCATAAATTACGGAAAAATCCTCCAATCCCTATATATATATATATTAATTACCATCGACAATTAATTAGTTCAGGAAATTATTATTAATTTACGTATTTCCAATTAAAAATATATTTATTACTATATTTACCTGATAATGCTAGATGAACGTTCCGTGGTAAAAGTTCTGCAAATATGAAAGGGAGAAGTTTTTCCATAAAAATATGGCAGTCATGGCTTTTCATGCCCGACAACTTTAGTCCATCCATATCCACACAATTTGCTAAATCTGCCGCATAGTCGTCCGGAAATTTGACATCATCTTTTATACATTCCAATAATCGTTCTTTCGCTTTTTGGGTCAATCGAAATATAGGGAATGGAGCATTACCCCGACCATCCACGTGCAACTCTTTTCGAGAGCAAAACTTCGCAATATCCAACCTTGACTTAACTGTATCTTTTGATTTCTCTTTCACATTCATAATAGTATTAATGATGTTATCGAAGAAATTCTTCTCTATATGCATCACATCAAGATTATGTTGAAGGTTAAGATCCGTCCAGTACGGCAACTCCCAAAATATACTTTCTTTGTGCCAATTATGCCAGCTACCATAACCTTCTTCTTTACTTTCATGACCGTTTCCGCCGCACTCAGATGTTCTTAAAGGATTGACAGTTTTTATTCACTCGTACAAAACTTGTTCACCTGTCAATGATTGTGGAGGACAGTCATTCAAAGCGTGCTTCCCTTTTAAAAAATTTGTTTTATTTTTCCGTAACGGGTGACCATTAGGAAGAAACCTTCGATGACAATCAAACCAACACGTCTTTCTCCCATTTGGTAATTGAAATGCCTTCGTATCATCCATACAAATTGGACAGGCCAGCCTTCCATGCGTTGTCCATCCTGATAACATTCCATAAGCGGGAAAGTCGCTTATCGTCCAAAGTAACACAGCTTTTTGATTGAAATTTTGGTTCAGCGATACATCGTATGCATCAACTCCGATAGACCATAATTCTTTCAACTCATCAATCAAAGGTCGTAGGAATATGTCCAGACTAGCACGTGGATGATTTGGCCCCGAATTCAAAATAGTTAGAAACAAATACTCTTTCTTCATACACATCTCCGGTGGCAAATTATATGGAGTGATAATCACCGGCAATAATGAATGATTACGAGACATCCCAAATGGGTTGAATCCATCAGTACATAAGCCAAGATAAACATTTCGAGATTCAGCAGCAAATCTAGGATGTAAATATTGAAAAATTTTCTACTCTGCAGCATCAGATGGATGACTCATTTCTCCGTCTTCTGCTTCATGCTCTGCATGCCACCTCATTGCCTCTGCGGTTTTGTCGCTTTGATACATTCTTTTAAGTCTATCACCTATAGGTAAATACCACATACGACTGAAAGGTATTCTCGTCCTGCCCTCGCTTGGCTTATACCGGGGGGAATCGCAAAATTTGCATTTTCCCATTTCTCATCTTCTTTCCAAAATATCATACAATTTTTAACACACACGTCAATTGTATAAAACGGGAGGCCTAAATTTCGCATCAATTTTTTGGTTTCATAATATGAACCTGTCGCCTCATTCTCGTCGGGTAAATATTCTGTAAATAGCTCCGCCCAAGAATCCATACATTTTTCTGGTAAATTAAAATCAGACTTGATGTTCATAAACCGAGCCGCTAAAGATAATTGTGACTGCCCTTCATGACAACCATCATACAATGGATTTTTTGCAGCTTCTAACATGTTGTAAAACTTTTCTGCTTCTTCATTAGGCCGTTCTTCTTCATAATTATAATTATAATTTTCTTCATTCTGATTATAGTACTGATGATCATCAGTCGTTGTCTCACGAAATGCATCCATCACCATTTCAACATATCTATTACCGGATATACCAACTGTTTCATCACTACTACAATCACGTCTCTGATTTCTTTGTACATCACCCCGACTAGTACTCGTCCCTAACTGAACATTCAGCTCTTCTCCATGTTTATACCAAATATAATAATTTGGCATAAACCCTCGACTATATAGATGATTCCATATTTTTCGTCCCGGAATAAATTTATCATTTTTGCAATTAATACAAGGACAGAAAAACTTACCTCCACTACTTTGAGGTATAGGTTGACTACTTGCAAAATTCATGAACTGCTCCATGCCTTGTGCAAATTCCGCCGAGATATTTCTTGTTTCATTATCAATTCTTCTGTACATCCAATCTCTCGAATTGTTATAATTTCCCCACATGTTTTACATAAATTTTTACCTTTGATTTCAGAAATGAGAGAATGGGATGGTGCATATATATACAATATTTTTCGACTACTTTGCCACTACCTTGCCACTGATTTGCCACTACTTTGCGACTACAGCTATGTAGTCGCTTAAATGTCGTTATACCTAACACGCACATGTTTTTTATGTTGGCACTTTGCCACCACTTTGTGACTGCAGAGCCACTACATACCGTAGTCGTAAATTGGTCGCATTTTTAGCGACCAATAAGTGACTACCACCTGATTTTCTATATGTAGTCTCTAATCAGTCACTATTTTGCGACTGATTAGCGACTACCTCGGTCAGTCTCACGGTAGTCGCATTTCAGTCATTAATTGGTTGCATATTACGACTGATTTGCGACCACACTTATTCGTCACAGTTTTGCGACCAATTTGAGACTACTACGCCGTGGTCGCAAATTGGTCGCTAAACCGTCGCAAATATGGTCGCAAAAATTGCGACCACGTATGTAGTCGCAAATTACAGTCGCAAATAGGCAGTTTTCTTGTAGTGTTTGATTGTACATTTCTTCTCATTCATCAACTGTAGAGCTACAATCCTGAATACTTCAAATGTTTCTGTCTTTTCTCTCAGAAATCTTACCCATGTAAACCTGGTAAAATCGTCCACAATACAAAGATGTATTTCTTCCCAGCAATACTTTCCACATGGATTGACCCCATCAATTCTATATGAATTAGATCTAAGGGTTCTTTTTTCTGCACATTTGGGACGGATTTATGGTGTACCTTGATCTGTTTCCCTTTAGCACAGGGTCCACAGATAAATTCCGTATCCAGTTTTAGTTTAGAAATACCTCGTATTACTTCTTGATTTAATAGCTTCACCATAGTCCTGACATTCATGTGCCCAAACTTTTGATGCTAAAGTTTCAGATCATTCATTCTTGCAGTGAAGCACCTCTCAGAGGGTTTCCATACGTAGCAGTTCTTCCATGTCCTAATACCTTGAAGGAGAGTCACATTCGACATATCTGTTGCCTTGCAGCCAATACTGGTAAAGATTACTGATAGACGTTCATCACATAGCTGACTGATGCTAATTAGATTCGCTTTTAGCCCCTCAGTTAGATACACACCTTCCAATTCTGGAGCTGTTATGCCTCCTGTGTTTCCTTGACCTTTGATCTTTCACTTTGCTCCATCTCCAAAGGTCACTTTTCCTGCTGCTGTCTGGTCCATATTTGACAGATTGTTTTGTGATCCAGTCATATGTCTTGAGCAACCACTATCGAAATACCAGGCTGAATCTGCAAGCTTCAATTATTCTCGTGTAGTGTAAGCAACATAGGCATACAAGTCTTACTTCTTTACCCATGCTTGATTATACTTCCTCTGATCCAACCAGTATCTATTATTTCTGAGAAGATGTCCAATCATGTTCTGTAATTGATAGCATTGAGACTTGATGTGCCCCATTTTTCCATAGTAATACCATTCCACCTCTCGATGTGAAGTGTGTCTTACAGGATATCTGGCATGTGTGGACACCGAGCCTCGATTATGTCTTGAGTTACTCATGTTGACTCTTGATATCATTCTTCTGTTATGTTCTGGTTTTGCTCTCCTGTTTAGGGCGTATCTAGAGTATCGTACACCCCAACTGGCATAGTTTCTCCTGCTAATACTTCTGGATTCCTGCCTTCTGTGATATTATGGCTTTGTTTCAGCTTTGACAAACTTGGTCTCATTATTCATCGTGTGTCCAGAGTACCCAAGTCCCCAATTTGTATGATTGATTCTACTAACAGAAAGAATCTTGTCAAGATTCTGGGTTCTTTTGCTCAGCATCTTGATAATCCTTAGCTGTTCTGTTAGCCTTCCATCCAGTTCTTTTGATTTTTCACGTTCTTTGATCAGTTTCTCCTTCATCAAATTTGATATTTTTTCCAGATCTTGCTTTTCCTTTGTCAATTGTTTTTTTTCCAAACTTAAGGCTTCGTTTTTCTGCTCGAATCTTCACAATGGATTCACACATGATCTTGTTCTCATCATATAGTGAAAGTTCCAATTCTTTTTCTTATTCTGATTCAACTTCTTCATCTATTACACCAGGTATGCTATGAAGTTTAGCATATCACCTGAATCTTCATTATCATCATCATAAGAGTTTGATTCATCATAACTCACAAAGGACTTTTCCTTCCTTCTTGTGGTCCCAATACACTATGATTTGACGTGACCATAGCCTTTATATTCGTTGCACCTTAGACTCTCTCGTTTCATGATAGTTGGACATTCTGCTTTGAAGTGTCTGATCCATTCACATTCATGGCACTTGACGTCTGTTTTTTTTAACGATCTATCAGGCTTAGCTTCATTGTCTCCTCTAGGTCCATTGAATGCTACTTTCCTTTGCCCTTTCTCCAGTTTTTTGAAGTATTTCCTCACAATCATACTAACATTTTCCTCGAGACATTCATCTTGATCTTCTTTTTGGCTGACTGTTAAAGCAATACCTTTGCTTCTTGTCAGATTCTTCTTATTCTGTTCCAGCTCATAAGCTTGCATCATTCTAACAACCTGGTCGAATCTCATTTCATCTGAGTTTAAGGAGACTTTGATCGTTGATCTGTGAGCCTAAAACTTGTCAGGAAGACAGCGGAGGATTTTTTTGACCAGCTTCTTGTCTTTATACTTTTTTCCTAGCACCATGGCTTCATTAGCAATTGAACTGAATTTACCGCTAAATCCTTCAATTGATTCATCATCTCCCATAGTGAGAGTTTCAAACTGCGATGCCAACATATCAATGCGAGTTCGACGCACGTTGCTAATTCCTTCATATGATGTATGCAGGGAGTCCCATGCTTACTTTGCTCTTGCGTATCCTTGTACCCTTTTGAATTGGTCCTTGGTTAAAGATGTCCAGATCACAAACAAAGCTTTGGAGTTGTATTTGGACATGATCTTCTCTTCAGCTGTCCAGTCCCTCATTGGTTTGGGTTTCAGATTTCCATCTTCTGTCTTGATCATGGGCTCTGTCCACCCTTCTTCCACGACTGTCCAATCATCTTCATCTATTCCTTTGATCAAGGCTTTGATTTGAACTTTCCACCAACCAAAGTTTTTTGCTTCCAGTAACAGAGGTTTAACCGAAGTGAAGTGCTGCGAGTTTTCCATGTTATGGCCCCTGAATCTCACCTATTTTATAATTAAAGAACAATGTTTCTTACCAGATGAAAGGCTATGATACCAATTGTTAGTGTAGAACCTCGACATAAACCACTTCACAAAAGATATCTTTTATTAACTATAATTTTGTTAAATTGATTACAACAAATCACACTTAACATTTGGCATTTACACAACTCTACCCCTGTATATTGTCCCCAAACGATTCCTAGTATACCTAAGATAGCCTACTCTCACTTGTTTTGTTCACGACAGAGCAGACTCTTTCTTCCTCAAATGAACCAAAACATAACACTCTCTAACCCTTACAAAACTCTCACCAATTCACCAGAAAACCCTAAGCAGTATTCTTGTGTGCTCGATTTCTGGATACCTTTCCTAAATGCTCCAACCTCCTTTTTATACTTGGCGGTTGTAGCACCCAACATGAAACTTTCCTTTTTCCTCTTAAAAAATTTGTCTTGATCTGTCTTGATCAAGATCCACTTCTCCCTTTCCTATTTTAAAGCTATTTCCATTTTGTTTATATCCTCACATATTCTTTTTCTCTTTGGATTGTTTCCATTTTACTTATTTTCAATTTGCTTGCATGTTCAGTTCTTCTATCCGAACATTGGTGGTTTTCTTCCAACTTAGGGCTTTAAGCCAATAGAGCATGGAAATACAAGAATTCATGCTAAGAATCTCTGGATTTAATTTGTTGATTTGTTGAATGTCCTTTCTCGAGACTAAGCAACAAAATTAAGAATATTATGTGCTTTGTATGTGTATGAATCCGGCTGTGTTTTTTTTTTCAAATATCGCTGGAAAGAGGAGGAAGAGAAAGGACAAGAAAGAAAAATTTTTTTTTTAAACCTAACACAATACGACGTTGTTTTATGTTGTACATTAATCCGGTATTTGTCACAATGCCGACTGATTAAACATTTTTAACAGTGTATAAATAATATTAACTGATTTTTTGAAAAAGATATACAAGATAAAGTTCGTGTAGAAAATTCAAATTTTATATCTGTTCATTTGGTATTACAAAATGTTACTAAATTTAGATTAAAATAAATACGAAGGCAATTATTCAAATTGATTTAGACCGTTTCCCGGACAATAACATGATGGTTGGCATGGAAAATCACATGTTCATGTTGATAAGATTAATGGAGTTAATAAAGGTCGTAAAAAAAGTTAAGTGATGCTGAATTTGATGAGAAAAGAAATAACAATTACTCTTCGTTAAGAAATATACTTTTTAGTTTTTTTTTTAAATCAGAAAACTTTTTGTTACTATTAGTCCAATCACTTTATCTAAGTCACTAGATTCCTCCTCGTGAATATGTATTTCATTATCGTTATGTTTGTTTGTTGATTTGTTTGTTCTTTTGCATAAAAGTTAAAGAAGAGACACCAAGAAATAAAGAGTTCCCAAGATCAACAAGAGTCACCCAATAGCAGCTTCAGAGACACGATTCATACACCATAACTCACATCCCTCCATACAAGACATTCCCAAAGCTTTGATGAAGAAAATGAAACATATAAGTTCTCTCACCTTTACGTCACTCACCTTCCCTCACAGCTCTCATTCTCTAGTACAAAACATAACTGAAGAAATTACACATATTCTCTATCACCTAGTAACTTGCTACTGTCTCTCTCTTATACTCTCGTTATTTCTAGTTAAATCACTGTCAACTAACGGCTAACAAAATCTTCTGCAGATTCTCTGTTATCTTCACGAAGTGCGATTCATCAACATTGACTTGTTGACTAAGAAGAAGATGGACCACTTATTCATTTCCTACATAATATCTGTTATAGGGCCTTGTATTCAAAAACAGTCCATTTACCAAAGAATTCACACTTGGAAGTCTAAATGCACTACAACCCAATCGCTACAAACTCCACCTCGATTGCCTTCAGACATAAACCGAGAATTACTCCACTTTGTCTTTTTCTTCCACTTTTGCGAATCTTCACTTTCCCTTGTTCTCTTTGATATTTACCTATTAAGGAATAAATCCTAGTTCCCAAATTCAACCGAGAAATTAGCATTCGAGTACCCTCAGATTGTTTAATCCTTCCTCAAATTTTTTTCGTTGGTACTGATTTTGTCAAGACGTCAACTGGATTAACGTATGTGTTTATCTTTAGAACAACCACCGAGCCATTTTCCACAATGTCTCTAATAAAGTGATAACGAACCTGAATATGTTTCGTTCGCTCATGGAAGATGTTATTTTTGGCTAGACACATCACACTTTGAGAGTCGCTGAACACTGTTACAGCTGCTTGCGGAAAACCAAGTTCAGAGGTAATTGCTTTTAACCATAGTGCTTTTTTTCTAGCTTCTGAAAGTGTCATGTACTCGACTTCCGTTATAGATCATGCTACTATTTGTTGTAGACCTAAACGCCAACTTATAATATTTTTTCTTACTTGAAAAATATATCATGTAATTGAGCGTCTCTTTTCTAAGTATGCCGCGTAATCACTATCACAATACCCCCTGATAGTAAACTCTATAGCCTTCTTAAATGTTAGCTTGTAACCTTTTATACCATTTAGATATCGTAATATCCATTTGACCGCTTTACAATGTTCACTATAAGATGCACTCATGAATCTGCTCACCAGACCCACATCATGTGCAATGTCACGATGTGTTCCTACCATTACGTACATGAGGCTACCTACAACATTGCAGTAAGGTACATATTTAATTTCTTGTTCTGATTGAGATCTGTCAATGTCACGATGTGTTCCTACCATTACGTTCGTGCTTGACAGTCTGAAGTTTGAACTGGTCTAGCGTCAGTCATCCCAAAATTCTTCAAAACTTTCTCAATATAGCTCTGTTGAGATAGCTGAAGTATTCTTTAACTTCTATCTCTGATGATATCAATACCCATAATTCTTTTTGCTTGCCTGGGATCTTTCATCTCAAAATCCTTGCTCAATAGTACCTTAAGATTATTAATCTCAATCTTATTTCTAGTGGTTTTCAACATATTATCCGCGTATAGCAAAATATAGATGAACTCAATATGATCATATTTTCTAAAATATGCACAAAAAACCTGGTTCTTGTGAACCCATGAGACTTCATGAAATGATCAAATCACATATTCCACTGCCGTGGTGCTTGCTTGAGTCCATAAAGTGATCTTTGTAGCAAACAAACCTTATTATCTTTAAAAATCTCTCAGGTTGTTCCATTAAGATCTTTTCATCTAACCCACCATGCAAGAAGGTTGTTTTCACGTCTAATTATTCCAATTCAGAGTCTTGATTGACTACCATAAATAACATTAGTCGTATAGTCACATGTTTAACAACCGATGAAAAAACTTCATGATAGTCAATACCTTCGACTTGTGAAAACCCTTTTGCCTCGAGCCTTGCTTTAAATATGGGCTTCTCAATACATGAGATTCCTGGTTTGTATTTGAACATCCATTTGCAACCTATAATTTTTCATTTGCTGGTCTTTGTATTAGTGTCTAGGTTTCATTCTTGTACAAAAACTCCATTTCTTCTTTCATAGTTGTTATCCATTGTTCTTTATACTTACTGTTTATTGCTTCTTGATAATTCTTTGGTTCATCTTCTTCCAAAAGATGAGTTCTATTAAGAGCATAAGCAGCAACATCGCTATCATCAAACCTGCTAGATAATTTAGCCGGATGTCTTCTCGCTTTATCTCTATTTTGCAGATAATTTTCCAACCCACTGTTTTCTGTGTCAATCTGGTTTTTTCCAGAGTCACTAGAAAATTGTTGTCTAAGATTCGAGATAGCTCCACCTTCAACAATATCAACTTGCCTTAATCCCCATGATAGTACACCATGAAACCAAATCTTTTTAGATGAGAATATTCCACTTTTCTACCTGACCAAAGCTGTTTTGGAATTTGGAAATCCAAGGATGATGAAGTAGTTCTATTAATAAAATATACTACAATTGATGATGTTTTCGCCCAAAACTTTTCTCCAAGACTTGTTTCAGAGATTAGAAACTTGACTTTTTCGAGTATCGATCTATTTAGCCTCTCAACAACTTTATTTTGCGAAAGAGTATAAAGACAAGTTTTGTGCCTTATAATACCGTTTTCAAGATATAAATAATCGAAGGCTCTGTTGCAAATTTTTAACTCATTGTTAGTTATGAACACCTTCACCTTCTTTTCATTCTAATTCTCAACTAGTGCTTTCTATTCCACAAACTTCATGAATGCCTCATCCTTAATCTTAAGAAAATAAATTCAAGTCTTTTTGTTGTACTCATCCACAAATGTGATATATTAACACTTAGACAAGCTTGGTGTCACATTTGGTGAATCCTAACTCAGAATGAATATATTCAAGTATGCCCTTTGATGTATGCTTTCCACTTTTGAAAGAATTTCCACTTTTGAAAGAAGATTTGTGAGATTTACCGAGAATGCATAATTCACAATCTCCAATTTTGACATCTCATAATTCTTCAGCCCTTCCCTTTTAGCCAATATCTTTAGATTTTTCTCCCCCACATGAGATAATCGACTCTGCCATAGGTTTGTCAAATCAGCTGATCTTTGCTGAGTTTGCAAATTCTTACACTGTTTTACCATCAAAAAAATATACCGTATCTTTATTATCACGAGCTAGTACTTCCAAATCGTCTTTGAAAACTTGCATACGATAATCCTTTAATTTAAACCAGCATTCCTGTGTTTCCAACTGTCCCAAAGAAATCAAGTTTCTTCTAGCACTAGAAGAGTACCGCACTTGAGTTAGTATAACAACTATGTTGTTATAGTTGAACAACTCTACTTTCCTTATGGTTGTAATGTCACAGTATGTGTTATTACCCATAGAGTATTTCCCCCATCTACTTCTTCTACTTCAAACATCAAGTATTTTCTAAAGGTCATATGATAAGAGCCCCTGGATTCTAGCACCCAACCATCTCTTATTGGTTGATTGGATGCTATTAAGACATCATGTTCAATGCATTCTGCTTTCCGTATGCTGGCTTCAGCTCTTTCATTTTTATACTGACTTGAACTTCCTTGACCTCTCTCAACACATTCCTTTTTGAACTGATTTTCGTAACCACAAACTCAACAAATTCTTTTAAACTTTGGTCTTGATTTACTACGGCTGTTAAACCTTCCTTTTAATTGAACTTTTTTATCTGACCAAGAGTCTAAACAAATAACCTTCACTTGCAGCAAATATTCGATTTTCCAAAATCTTTTATATGTGGAAACAATTCCCTTACAATTCAGGAGAAACACTTGAAATGATCTTAACTGATGAAAAAGTAAATATTAAGTATTCTCAATAGCAATATAGTGATTTTTTATTTGTATTAACATATTTTTTATATATAGAGTGTAAAAATTCATATGAATGTTAAAAAAGAACATATTAGTAAACCAAAAGCAGCCATTGTAGCTATTCGTAATGATTATTGGAAACAACTTCCAATAAGTTTAATTTCTGAACTTATTGAATCAATAGTGGTTTTTTTAACTAAAATTTAATAATTTAATACGAAACGATTATAAAAATATTCATTTTTCTAACATATATATTTGGTTTTTTATTATAAGTTTAGGAAAGCAAAAAACATGTGTAAATTTTTTCATAATAAAAAAACTACCAAAATGCCACTACATTTTGCGTTCATATTTGTCACGTTTTTGCGACAAATTTACGACTATGGAGCAGTAGTCATAGATTGGCAGCAATTTTGGAACTAAAAACAGTAGTCGCAAATCAGTCTCAATACACAACCATTTTGCGACTAATATGCGACCAGATTATACAGTCGCTAATCAGTTGCCAATTTGCGACTAATTAGTGACTACATGTGGAAGAACCACTTGTTGATCGCATATTGGTCGCAAAATATGCGACCAATTTGCGACCACGGTGGGAATGGCTCTTCAGTCACAAATTGGTGGCAAAGCCACAACATAAAAAATATGTGCGTGGTAGGTATACCGACATATATAATCGACCACAATGTTGTGGTCGCAAAGTAGTCGCAAAGTAGTGACAAAATCTTATATATATATATGCCCACATGTCCCGTTTTCTCATTTGTAGATGTCCCATTCTCTCATTTGTAGAATCAAAAGGAAAAAAAACTTCAAACATGTGGGGAAATTACAATAATTCGATTGTATTTGATATTTACATATAGGCGACACACTTAAAAGAATGTATCAAAGCGAGAAAACTGTAGAGGCAATGAGGTGGCACGTAAAGCATGAAGCAGAAGACGGAGAAATGGGTCATCCATCTGATACTGCGGAGTGGAAAAATTTTTAGTATCTACATCTAAGATTTGTTGTTGAATCTCGAAATGTTTATCTTGTCTTATGTACTGATGGGTTCAATGCATTTTGGATGTCTCATAATTATTTATTATGGCCGGTGATTATAACTCCGTATAACTTGCCACTTGATATGTGTATGAAAAAAGAGTATTTGTTTATAACAATTTTGAATTCAGGGCCAAGTCATCTGCAGGCTAGTCTGGATATATTTCTCCGACCTTTGATTGATGAGCTGAAAGAATTGTGATCTACGGGAGTTGAGGCATACAATGTGTCGTTGAATCAAAATTTCAATCTAAAAACCATATTATTTTGGATGATAAGCGATTTTCCAGCGTATGAAATGTTGTCACGATGAAAAACGCATAGTAGATTATTTTTCTCCAATTTGTATGGATGATAGGAAGACATTTCAATTACCAAATGATAGAAAGACGTGTTGGTTTGATCGTCACAGAATGTTTCTTCCTAAGGGTCATACGTTATGGAAAAATAAAATAAAAATTATTTAAAGGGTAAGCACACTTTGAATGACTATCTTTCATAATCATTGACAGGCGAACAATTTTCATACGATCGAATAAAAACTGTCAATCCTTCAAAAACATCTGACTGCGGTAGAAACGGTCATAAAACCGAAGAAGAAGGTTATGGAAACTTGCATAATTGGCACAAAAAGCATATTTTGGGAGTTGCCGTACCGAACGGATCTCCTTAGACATAATCTTGATGTGATGCATATAGAGAAGAATTTCTTCGATAACATCATTAATACTATTATGAATGTCAAGGATAAATCAAAAGATACAATTAAGTCAAGGTTGGATATTGTAAAGTTTTGCTCTCGAAAATAGTTGCACGTGTATGATCAGGGTAATGCTTCATTCCCTATATTTAGATTGACAAAAAAACCAAAGAACGCTTATTGGAATGTATCAAAATGATGTCAAATTTCCGGAAGGCTACGCGAAATATTTAGCAAATTGTGTGGATTGGATGGACTGAAGTTCTCGGGCATGAAAAGTTATGACTGCCATGTTTTTATGAAGATGCTTCTCCCTTTTGTATTTGCAGAACTTTTACCACAAAACGCTCATCTAGAATTATCAGGTATAGACTATTAAACATATTTTATTTTTTAGGTACGTATAATAAAAATAATTGTACGTACTAATTACTAGATTCTACTATAGGGATTGGAGGATTTTTCCGAGATTTATGCTCCAGATCATTGCAACAAAGCCGTGTCCGAATTTTGAAAGAAACATAGTCATAATTTTGTGTAATTTGGAGAAGATCTTTCTATCTGCATTTTTTGATGTCATGGAGCACCTACCTATATATCTGCCATACGAAGCTAAATTGGGTTGACCTGTGCATTATAGGTGGATGTATTCATTTGAAAGGTTTTTAAAAAAAACTTAAAAGCAAGACGAAGAACAAACGATATACTATAGGGTCGATTATTGAATCATATGTCAATGATGAGATATCTTACTTCTCGGAGCATTACTTTGATGCCCATATACGCACCAAAAATAGGTAGTTACCATAAATTATTCTGTTTATTAATTATTTTATTTATAAGGCTAAGTAATTAATTTTTCGTGTTGAATCGTATATAATATAAATACAGATCCACTAGATTCGATGAAGATGACGTACCTGTGTATATGGATCCCGGAGTGTCGGATATATTTATTCACATGGATTGTACAAGTGGTAAAAGTAAAGAAATATGACTCTACGAAAAAGAATACAAATATGCACATGCATATTTTTCATGGAATTGTGAATATTTTCATCCACTAGAGAGGTAAATAAGTTACTATGAAAACAATTTCATTTATTACATTACAATTTTATTGTAATTAACCAATATATATTACTTTTTCATATTTAATTTTGTAGCATGTTTGAAGATCAAGTATCCATATCTATTGGAAGATGAAATTTCATCAAAAAGAAAGGAAGAATTTCATATATGAGTTCGAGATTATGTATGTATAATATGTATATGTTGTTTATATTAATTTTTTATAATTTTGAAATACTAATTACTGAGTATATATATAATCATAGGTTAATGCAAACATTTCAACGGATGTTTGATCATCTCATGTAATATTTGATCATCTCATTTCAAAAAAATGTTTGACATTTTATAATGATTATCACGTAAGTATAAATATTTGATCATCTCATGTAAGTATTGGTAACATATCAAGTTCTACCTGCAAAATATATGATTAAGAGGTATAAATTGATATTAGATATACTCACAATTATATGTCAACATAATCGAGACGTATAAAAGTTTATGTTTTCAAAATATAGCTTATAAAAGTTCCTGTTAATGTAAAGATAGGTGTTTAATAACTTACAAAGTAGACTTGAAATTTGTAGAGATATGGAATGATGGAGAAGCTGCTTCTCTAATGGTATTTAATGAAAACTATTATGTTAAAATCAAACTTGTGTAGTAAAAGAAATATTCCACTCAATAATAATGTTCCATTAATAATGAAAACTATACAAGATGAAAATGATTCATAAAGTTTAAATTCATGAAAATCTTATGAACACGAAAACATCTAAAGTTCATAAATATTATATCTCAATTTTTAAAACTGTATTACTGCATTTCATACATAGTTAATTCCATTGCTGTATTGAATGATTGATTTGGCAAGAATGAACAAAGAAAATCATGGTGACATTTCAAGAGATAACAATTCTGACATTAATTCAGTATTCAATAGATTAGCAAGTATGATGTATTTTCTGTTTACTTAAAATTTCATTGGTTTATATCATTTAGAAATGTAACTTCAAAAAATCATTGCAGTAAAGGCAAGAACGAAAAAAGAGATGGGAAAATAACTTAAGGAAAGAAATTATTGTAGCTATCATTAAAATGTTGAATGAGGTTAACACTTATGTTCAAACATAAGATAGGTTCAAGGCTAACATAAAATAATACGTTTTATATGAGAATTTTGAGTGATCGCACATGTAAAGATGGACGGATTTACATCATGCCAACAACTTCTGAAATTGCAACTCTGATACCAGGCGATTTTCATCCAGAAATGCCAAAACGTGATATTATTCTACAAGAAAAATCTGGCAAGCTACAAAGAATAAGTTAATTTCATCCATCTTATTTGCCAATATCCTTCAATTTTTCCCTACAGAGAAGATGGTTTCAGAGTTGGAATTGAAAAAGCTTACACATGATTGAACATCAAGAAAAACACACAAAAACTAGTATGAGACAGTTCTTTGCCTTCAGAATTTAGGAGAGAGAAAATGAGTGTCATACAGTTCTTCGTTCGAAGCATTTGTTCCAAAAAGATTGTAGTTGATACATACAAGAATGATAGAATCAAAAAGGTTGTCTTATATTAGATTAAACCAATCAAATTTTTGGGCTGAAAAATACTATTAAGAAAGCATCAAGTATTATAATTCCAGCTTCTTTCACTGGTGGTATATGCTGCAAAGCTATTATAACGCTATGACTACATGTAAATAATTTAAATTGATGTTACATATTAGAAATTCTTTTGAAATATTTAAATCAATGCCTCATCCATCAAGCGAGTATGATCCATTATAATCGTTTTATCGTTGACGAGTGGTGCACGAATAATTTCTTGTTTTTGAGAGTTGTGGAGCATAGAGTGATTTCTCTAGGGACACCCGCCCGTTTGAACTTTACATCATTTTTGAGAAGTTTCTTGTTTTCTCTTATTTTTGAGAGTTGTGTACGAACGATTTCTCTCCCCTTTTGTGGCTTTTTTTGGGTGAATGTTTTCAATTGGACAATTAATAAAATAACGCTTTTTAAATGTTTATTTTAAATATAATATTATTATTTTAAATTTTTAAAAATAACACAAATTTAATATTAAAATATTTTAAATTTATTTTTTAAAAATTAAATTCTAAATTATAAAAAAATCAAATATTTAATTATATTTTTAGAAAATAATTTGTGTTATTTTTAGAATTTTAAGTTTAAAATGTTAAATTCTGAATAAAATTTTTAAAAAATATTATTTTACAATAGTACTCTTTTTTTTCACTGGTTATTACTCTTTTCTTTTCATTTTAATTTTTTTAATTTTTTTTGTCATTGAGCCACAACGGATCGGACCAATAATCTAATATTTTCATACGAAAATTTAACACATTCATACGAAAATTTAACACCTTCATACGAGGGATGATGAAGTCGAACTGTATACCTCTAAGATAGACGTAGAGGTGGTGCAACCAGTATCCCACTTACTTCTCCCAACTTTTTAATTTTTTAGGTGAGATAAATGATAATCCAAAAATAATGATGTGTTAGAATACATGTAAATTAAGAATGTATTTGGATAGTAGTGTATGTATATGTGTGTTTGACCATTAATTCTTGTTATAATTACATATAATAAATTTTCATTGGGCAATGGTTTAAAATAGTATATTTTTAAATTTTTTAGTTTAAAGTTTCAATAATAGCACAAATTTTAAAATTAAAATACATTAAACTATATTTTAATAAGAAAAAATAAACTATAAATTAGAAAAAAATAAACTCAAATATAATAATTTAATTTTATATATAGTTTATTTAGAATAAATAAATATTTGCATATGATTATTTATGATATTTTAAGAATTTAATTTTATAATGCTAGATTTGAAAAAAAAATTTAAAAATATTATTTTAGAGTATGCTGCATTATTAATTATATTATGCTGCATTATTAAATATATAATAATTATGAAATTTTTTTTTTTAATTAGTTCGTAAAGAGTTTTAAATACTCTAAATTAGTTTGTAATTTGTACTTTTAATTAATCAATTTTTTTAGTACACTTAAATGATTCGTTAGTTGAAGTTTAATTATTTTTTCTTTCATATTTCTTTTTTTTATCAAAATTTCAATGTTGTTATCATTTTTAAATTTTTAAATTTTGAAAAAAATTTCACATATATTTTTATTACATCTCAGTTCTGTTTCTTTATAATTTTTGTAATTTGTTTATGTCGTATTTTTTGATATTTATTATAATATTTTGGTATATATTCATTTATCTTTTTCATTTGTTATTTTCTATACCATTTGTTTCGTTTTAGTGCATCTCACGGAAAATCGGCTATTTCATATCCAAAATATACTCAGATGTTCAATCTATACCTAAAGTTTGGACTGTGCAAAACCGTACATGAACTACAATTAAATTCAAATTCTATACCCGAAGTTCATATAATGTGTCAATTTATATACTCGCCGTAACGGAGCTAGAATTCCGTTAAACTCAGGTGACGTGGCATGAACTCAAATGACATGACACAAATTTAGATGACGTGACACAAATTCAGATGGCATGGCACAAACTCATTCTACGCGTTTTAACCATTTCATCTGCTTCTAAGATTTAATGAGTTTGTGTCACGTTATCATGCTGACGTATTATCACCACGATAAATTTAAAATAAATATATAAATGAGTTTAAGTTAATAGAATAATTATAATATATGTACTTGTTATTAATTTAGTTAGAGAATTAATATATTTTATTGAACTAATAAAAAACTACTAATAAATTCGTAAAAATAATTATTTTTATTTCCTTATTTTAAATTAATAATTTTAAATAAGAATTAAAATTATATAAGTATCTAATTTACATTTACTAATAAACAATATTATATAATTTATGAATATTTTTTTCATATAGAGCGTGGGTATAATTCTAATCTCTTATGAATCTACGCAAGACCGATCTTGAGCTACAACTCATAAAAAACGCTTTAAACGCCAAATGCTAAAAAATTTTTGGGACATCATAATCAACTAAATTTTATACGTAGTGATTAAAATTGTTATGTATTTTTTGTTTGATTTGAACCTCCATAAATTTCTTATATATATAATGTTTAAGTGAAAAAAATGTTATATGATAGTTTTTGCTGTGATTTAAACATAAAATAATATCTGACCGGTCCGAATCGGAACAACTATGCTTTATAGTCCCAAAATTTCCAGATGTATATCGAAAAAACAAATTGGAATATATCAATGGAGAATTGATGCCTCTTCTAACCATTGATCCATCTTATTGAAGTGGCGAACTCAGAATGCAACTGTGAAAAAAAATATTTAATAAACTCCGTAGAACCCTCTCATATATCAGACTCAAAATTATCACACCTAATGAAGTAAAAAAAAATGGTAAAAGGATTTAATGAAGTTCTACCTTCTTCATCAAATGTATTGAACATGTAGCAGAATGGATCGGTCAACGTACAAAAAATGTGATTTCTGTTACGAAAATTCCGAGATTACAAACGGTACAAAGATAGATAACTTAAACGAGGTAGACATAAAACTACAAATTACGAGTTATTAAGTTGTTTCAAACTTTTGGATGGATCATTTATGACTAATAATCCATATTTTATACACATTTTCTTACCAAAATCTTCTCTGAAATATTCGGTGGTCCTCTAAAATATGCGGAGATCGTATATTTTGTAGAATATCCAAAAATTAGATATCCCAAAAAAATTCCAGAAATCGATAATCGGACCGATCTTTATTTGAATCGAGTTCAATATTAAAAATTCTGAAGTTTACCTCCAACAAAATAATACAATGACTAATGATTAACGAAAAAGGTGGAGATCAAATGAATCATCCACTAACGTTTAGTGGACTACATGAATTACCAATCTACAAGTGATCAATTCCTTTAGTTATATGGATTTCTCTCAGTTGTTCTAATCAATCTACAACTATTTTGGTACTATTTTTGTAAACTTTGCTCGCAATATTTTGATTATTAAGTACATAGTGCAAAATAGTACCAAATAAATACCAATTTACATAATTTTTTTCTTAAGAAAACAAAATTCATACCGCATCAACATAAACCATAATAAATCACATTACTAATTATTAATAATAATAATTTACAAATAATCATTAAGTTCAACATGTAGGAAAAGGAATATTACAAGCATTGAAAATTTTGTGAGAATTTGGAGATTTTAAAAAATTGCCAAACCAATAATCTTTCAAGTAACCACACATACATGGTTTGTGTTCAATCATTACTGCACAACAATGTGCAGTTGGTTGAATTGCAGTGTTGGTCAAAGGCAACAAACATGGATCAAGAAGAACTTTCAAATCGCATGTCACTTTCTCTCCTCCGACCAAATCTTTAACCACATTGGCTCTTATCAAAGTTGGAGACAATTGGATTATAGTCACCAACATGAACACTATTAGTGTTGTAAACTTCATGTCTTCAAAATCCACTCACAATTCTAAGTATAATTTTCTTCTTTGAGATTTTATTGATGGTAAAGAATTATTATATAGAGATGGATATTTGAAGTTTTAAATGTTTGCACCATGATTTTAGATATTAAATATCTTCTATATGGAAAATTAAATGCATATCTTTGTCTTATTAACAGCTTAACTTTCCATTGATCTTGAATATCACATTACAAATTGTATATCCAAAGAAAATGAAAAGAAAAAGAAACATAATACTCAATAGAATAATTATTTAGATTTGTTTGCTAATATGCAATCGTATTTATAATATTTTATATCATAATATTTTGATATGTTACCTTTTAGAGCTATTAATGTACATGGATTTATTATGGAAATTCACTTTAATATTTTATTTCCAATGACTGTATCTCACAACTAACATATATTACATTAATTTTTCTTTCCAAGTAATTTCATTTTAGTAATATTACACATTAAAATTCATGCATATAGCAACAAATCAGCCATGAATTATCGTTACTATTTTGAAAAACACAAAAAAGTATAAAAACCCATAAAAATTCATGGAAAACTACAAAACTAAGAAAAAATCCACGTAAAATTAGTCAAATAAATATGTAATATTCATGTGTATTAGCTTTTTGTAGTTTTTTTGTGGTGTTTTTCTTATTTTTGTATTGTTGTGATTTTTCTGTTATTTTTGTATATTTTTCCAAAATAAATAAATAAATATGTAATATTCATGTGTTTTGCGTGGTTACATACATAATTACTATATATTTCCAATTAATGTGAATTTCTCTTTCTTGTAAACACACTAACAAACACATAACATATAAAATAAATAAATATGTAATATTTTTTTGTATATTTTCCAATAAATATGAAACTCTATTTCTTGTAATGAAACACTAACAAACACATAACATATAAAATACTTTTTCTTCACACATCTCATCTCATATCCTTGATCATAAGTTTAGTTATTCATTTATTTCACAATATGTTATCAACATGATACTCTATCTATATAAATAATTTTAATTAATACCCTAAAATAACATATTTAAAATTTTTATTTTAAATTTAGCATTTTAAAATTAAAATTCTGAAAATAACACAAATAATTATGTAAAGATACTTATTTACTCTAAATAAACTATACATAAACTTAAAATATTACATTTGGATTCCATTTTTCTAATTTAGGGTTCAATATTTTCTATTAAAATAAATTTTAAGTATATTTTAATATTAAATTTGTGCTATTACTGGAATTTTAAATTATTGATGTTATTCAAAAACTTAAATATTTATTTACTCTAAATAAATTACACATAAACTTAAAACATCATATTTGAGTTTTTTTTTTCAAATTTAGGGTTTAATTTTTTTCTATTAAAATAAAGTTTTAATCTATTTTAATATTAAATTTGTACTATTACTTGAATTTTAAACTAATGGTGCTATTTTTGGAACAAAAACTTAAAACTATTATTTTAGATAATTGTCCTATAATTTTTTTCAAAACCTTTGAGCAAAAAAATCTCAATAACTTAATATGTCCTAAACTCACCATTAATATGGATATTTTTATTAGAAAAATTAGAGATTGTCATTTATCATATATTACTATATTTACTTTTAAAGGAAATTAAACTCTTATAATCTACTATATAAAATTGCTTTTCAAAATTTGTGAAGTACCTTATAGATACAAGTGTAGCATATTATGATAGATATCATTATCACACATACCCAAATTGATACTTTCTTTGTGATCATTTATTTATCCCAAAAATGAAATGATTTATAGAGGAAATTTCTTACTGAAACTTTTAAAATGCAGACATATGCTAGTTGATAGTGTTACAAATAATACAATACTTAGACAATTATTTTTCTTATTTGGAAAGTAATAAAGCACATATTAATACCATATATACTAGTGCAATAATTATTGAGGCTTTGGAAGAGCAAATATTTTGATAGTGGTGATAAGAAATTTAAAATAAATAATGCACTATTTGCTCCAAAATCTCAAAGGGATTTGTTGAAATTTAAGGATATTCATTTTAATGGCTCTCGAGATTTTGAAAGAAACAATCTCAGAACCAAAAAAATAAAATAAAAAAGCAAAATTTGGATTTTCAAAATGCAAGAAACTCTAAAGATAGAGAAAATTTCAAGATTTTTGCTAACTGTATATGATAAAAAAATTATTGAATATAAATGAAATAGAAATATAAGTTTTGTTCGTTTGCTCGCCGGCGACTGATACAGTTGCGACTATGGTTAAAATAATATTGCATTATTTTATCGTTGTTTTTGCGATACGTTAATCAAAAATACATTTATAAATTTTTTAGTAAAATATTTGAAACATGTTTTAAATTAAATTAATAAAATTAGTAGTTTAATTAATTTTGTTATGTTATATAATCTACTTATATATAGAGTAGTCATACTAAAAAATAATTATTAGTTATTCAAATTTAATATTACAAACAAATGATATAATATAAAATTTTATTTGTAAATATATTGATTGTTTGGAAATAAAAAAAAAGAGTGATATAATCTACTATTACACAATATATATATATATATTATATTTCTATAAAACAATTATTACTACAATATATTAAATTTAATTATTGAGTTAAAAAGTAAAGTTGCATATAATATAAAAATGAAATTAAATAGTGTTAATGAAGTTTTTATATCTATAAAAATTTGACATATTTACTTTTCTTATATATGCGTACAATAATTAATTATTGATGTAAAAAACAATCTTAAATTTTTAAAATTGGTGAGTAATTAAATGTGTAATTTACTAATTTAAAATTTCCTAATTTTTGAATCTTCGTATATTTGAAAATTAAATAGTGTTTAGAAACTCATTAAATTCTATAATTAAGTTATTTAATTAAAATGTTTAGATAATAAAATAAATAATTTATATTTCAAATTAAATTAATTAGTAAAATTGTTGAGAGTGAATATGGTGATGATACCTAAGCAATTTTCACTCTCAATGCTTCTCCTTTAATATATAGTAGATTATCACGTAAGTATAAATATTTGATTATCTCATGTAAGTATTGGTAACATATCAAGTTCTACCTGCAAAATATATGATTAAGAGGTATAAATTGATATTAGATATACTCACAATTATATGTCAACATAATCGAGACGTATAAAAGTTTATGTTTTCAAAATATAGCTTATAAAAGTTCCTGTTAATGTAAAGATAGGTGTTTAATAACTTACAAAGTAGACTTGAAATTTGTAGAGATATGGAATGATGGAGAAGCTGCTTCTCTAATGGTATTTAATGAAAACTATTATGTTAAAATCAAACTTGTGTAGTAAAAGAAATATTCCACTCAATAATAATGTTCCATTAATAATGAAAACTATACAAGATGAAAATGATTCATAAAGTTTAAATTCATGAAAATCTTATGAACACGAAAACATCTAAAGTTCATAAATATTATATCTCAATTTTTAAAACTGTATTACTGCATTTCATACATAGTTAATTCCATTGCTGTATTGAATGATTGATTTGGCAAGAATGAACAAAGAAAATCATGGTGACATTTCAAGAGATAACAATTCTGACATTAATTCAGTATTCAATAGATTAGCAAGTATGATGTATTTTCTGTTTACTTAAAATTTCATTGGTTTATATCATTTAGAAATGTAACTTCAAAAAATCATTGCAGTAAAGGCAAGAACGAAAAAAGAGATGGGAAAATAACTTAAGGAAAGAAATTATTGTAGCTATCATTAAAATGTTGAATGAGGTTAACACTTATGTTCAAACATAAGATAGGTTCAAGGCTAACATAAAATAATACGTTTTATATGAGAATTTTGAGTGATCGCACATGTAAAGATGGACGGATTTACATCATGCCAACAACTTCTGAAATTGCAACTCTGATACCAGGCGATTTTCATCCAGAAATGCCAAAACGTGATATTATTCTACAAGAAAAATCTGGCAAGCTACAAAGAATAAGTTAATTTCATCCATCTTATTTGCCAATATCCTTCAATTTTTCCCTACAGAGAAGATGGTTTCAGAGTTGGAATTGAAAAAGCTTACACATGATTGAACATCAAGAAAAACACACAAAAACTAGTATGAGACAGTTCTTTGCCTTCAGAATTTAGGAGAGAGAAAATGAGTGTCATACAGTTCTTCGTTCGAAGCATTTGTTCCAAAAAGATTGTAGTTGATACATACAAGAATGATAGAATCAAAAAGGTTGTCTTATATTAGATTAAACCAATCAAATTTTTGGGCTGAAAAATACTATTAAGAAAGCATCAAGTATTATAATTCCAGCTTCTTTCACTGGTGGTATATGCTGCAAAGCTATTATAACGCTATGACTACATGTAAATAATTTAAATTGATGTTACATATTAGAAATTCTTTTGAAATATTTAAATCAATGCCTCATCCATCAAGCGAGTATGATCCATTATAATCGTTTTATCGTTGACGAGTGGTGCACGAATAATTTCTTGTTTTTGAGAGTTGTGGAGCATAGAGTGATTTCTCTAGGGACACCCGCCCGTTTGAACTTTACATCATTTTTGAGAAGTTTCTTGTTTTCTCTTATTTTTGAGAGTTGTGTACGAACGATTTCTCTCCCCTTTTGTGGCTTTTTTTGGGTGAATGTTTTCAATTGGACAATTAATAAAATAACGCTTTTTAAATGTTTATTTTAAATATAATATTATTATTTTAAATTTTTAAAAATAACACAAATTTAATATTAAAATATTTTAAATTTATTTTTTAAAAATTAAATTCTAAATTATAAAAAAATCAAATATTTAATTATATTTTTAGAAAATAATTTGTGTTATTTTTAGAATTTTAAGTTTAAAATGTTAAATTCTGAATAAAATTTTTAAAAAATATTATTTTACAATAGTACTCTTTTTTTTCACTGGTTATTACTCTTTTCTTTTCATTTTAATTTTTTTAATTTTTTTTGTCATTGAGCCACAACGGATCGGACCAATAATCTAATATTTTCATACGAAAATTTAACACATTCATACGAAAATTTAACACCTTCATACGAGGGATGATGAAGTCGAACTGTATACCTCTAAGATAGACGTAGAGGTGGTGCAACCAGTATCCCACTTACTTCTCCCAACTTTTTAATTTTTTAGGTGAGATAAATGATAATCCAAAAATAATGATGTGTTAGAATACATGTAAATTAAGAATGTATTTGGATAGTAGTGTATGTATATGTGTGTTTGACCATTAATTCTTGTTATAATTACATATAATAAATTTTCATTGGGCAATGGTTTAAAATAGTATATTTTTAAATTTTTTAGTTTAAAGTTTCAATAATAGCACAAATTTTAAAATTAAAATACATTAAACTATATTTTAATAAGAAAAAATAAACTATAAATTAGAAAAAAATAAACTCAAATATAATAATTTAATTTTATATATAGTTTATTTAGAATAAATAAATATTTGCATATGATTATTTATGATATTTTAAGAATTTAATTTTATAATGCTAGATTTGAAAAAAAAATTTAAAAATATTATTTTAGAGTATGCTGCATTATTAATTATATTATGCTGCATTATTAAATATATAATAATTATGAAATTTTTTTTTTTAATTAGTTCGTAAAGAGTTTTAAATACTCTAAATTAGTTTGTAATTTGTACTTTTAATTAATCAATTTTTTTAGTACACTTAAATGATTCGTTAGTTGAAGTTTAATTATTTTTTCTTTCATATTTCTTTTTTTTTATCAAAATTTCAATGTTGTTATCATTTTTAAATTTTTAAATTTTGAAAAAAATTTCACATATATTTTTATTACATCTCAGTTCTGTTTCTTTATAATTTTTGTAATTTGTTTATGTCGTATTTTTTGATATTTATTATAATATTTTGGTATATATTCATTTATCTTTTTCATTTGTTATTTTCTATACCATTTGTTTCGTTTTAGTGCATCTCACGGAAAATCGGCTATTTCATATCCAAAATATACTCAGATGTTCAATCTATACCTAAAGTTTGGACTGTGCAAAACCGTACATGAACTACAATTAAATTCAAATTCTATACCCGAAGTTCATATAATGTGTCAATTTATATACTCGCCGTAACGGAGCTAGAATTCCGTTAAACTCAGGTGACGTGGCATGAACTCAAATGACATGACACAAATTTAGATGACGTGACACAAATTCAGATGGCATGGCACAAACTCATTCTACGCGTTTTAACCATTTCATCTGCTTCTAAGATTTAATGAGTTTGTGTCACGTTATCATGCTGACGTATTATCACCACGATAAATTTAAAATAAATATATAAATGAGTTTAAGTTAATAGAATAATTATAATATATGTACTTGTTATTAATTTGGTTAGAGAATTAATATATTTTATTGAACTAATAAAAAACTACTAATAAATTCGTAAAAATAATTATTTTTATTTCCTTATTTTAAATTAATAATTTTAAATAAGAATTAAAATTATATAAGTATCTAATTTACATTTACTAATAAACAATATTATATAATTTATGAATATTTTTTTCATATAGAGCGTGGGTATAATTCTAATCTCTTATGAATCTACGCAAGACCGATCTTGAGCTACAACTCATAAAAAACGCTTTAAACGCCAAATGCTAAAAAATTTTTGGGACATCATAATCAACTAAATTTTATACGTAGTGATTAAAATTGTTATGTATTTTTTGTTTGATTTGAACCTCCATAAATTTCTTATATATATAATGTTTAAGTGAAAAAAATGTTATATGATAGTTTTTGCTGTGATTTAAACATAAAATAATATCTGACCGGTCCGAATCGGAACAACTATGCTTTATAGTCCCAAAATTTCCAGATGTATATCGAAAAAACAAATTGGAATATATCAATGGAGAATTGATGCCTCTTCTAACCATTGATCCATCTTATTGAAGTGGCGAACTCAGAATGCAACTGTGAAAAAAAATATTTAATAAACTCCGTAGAACCCTCTCATATATCAGACTCAAAATTATCACACCTAATGAAGTAAAAAAAAATGGTAAAAGGATTTAATGAAGTTCTACCTTCTTCATCAAATGTATTGAACATGTAGCAGAATGGATCGGTCAACGTACAAAAAATGTGATTTCTGTTACGAAAATTCCGAGATTACAAACGGTACAAAGATAGATAACTTAAACGAGGTAGACATAAAACTACAAATTACGAGTTATTAAGTTGTTTCAAACTTTTGGATGGATCATTTATGACTAATAATCCATATTTTATACACATTTTCTTACCAAAATCTTCTCTGAAATATTCGGTGGTCCTCTAAAATATGCGGAGATCGTATATTTTGTAGAATATCCAAAAATTAGATATCCCAAAAAAATTCCAGAAATCGATAATCGGACCGATCTTTATTTGAATCGAGTTCAATATTAAAAATTCTGAAGTTTACCTCCAACAAAATAATACAATGACTAATGATTAACGAAAAAGGTGGAGATCAAATGAATCATCCACTAACGTTTAGTGGACTACATGAATTACCAATCTACAAGTGATCAATTCCTTTAGTTATATGGATTTCTCTCAGTTGTTCTAATCAATCTACAACTATTTTGGTACTATTTTTGTAAACTTTGCTCGCAATATTTTGATTATTAAGTACATAGTGCAAAATAGTACCAAATAAATACCAATTTACATAATTTTTTTCTTAAGAAAACAAAATTCATA
Source organism: Pugionium cornutum (assembly GCA_018901935.1). Lineage (NCBI taxonomy): Eukaryota > Viridiplantae > Streptophyta > Magnoliopsida > Brassicales > Brassicaceae > Pugionium > Pugionium cornutum. The sequence goes on along the minus strand of CM032157.1, from coordinate 14,119,121 downwards.
CCGCATCAACATAAACCATAATAAATCACATTACTAATTATTAATAATAATAATTTACAAATAATCATTAAGTTCAACATGTAGGAAAAGGAATATTACAAGCATTGAAAATTTTGTGAGAATTTGGAGATTTTAAAAAATTGCCAAACCAATAATCTTTCAAGTAACCACACATACATGGTTTGTGTTCAATCATTACTGCACAACAATGTGCAGTTGGTTGAATTGCAGTGTTGGTCAAAGGCAACAAACATGGATCAAGAAGAACTTTCAAATCGCATGTCACTTTCTCTCCTCCGACCAAATCTTTAACCACATTGGCTCTTATCAAAGTTGGAGACAATTGGATTATAGTCACCAACATGAACACTATTAGTGTTGTAAACTTCATGTCTTCAAAATCCACTCACAATTCTAAGTATAATTTTCTTCTTTGAGATTTTATTGATGGTAAAGAATTATTATATAGAGATGGATATTTGAAGTTTTAAATGTTTGCACCATGATTTTAGATATTAAATATCTTCTATATGGAAAATTAAATGCATATCTTTGTCTTATTAACAGCTTAACTTTCCATTGATCTTGAATATCACATTACAAATTGTATATCCAAAGAAAATGAAAAGAAAAAGAAACATAATACTCAATAGAATAATTATTTAGATTTGTTTGCTAATATGCAATCGTATTTATAATATTTTATATCATAATATTTTGATATGTTACCTTTTAGAGCTATTAATGTACATGGATTTATTATGGAAATTCACTTTAATATTTTATTTCCAATGACTGTATCTCACAACTAACATATATTACATTAATTTTTCTTTCCAAGTAATTTCATTTTAGTAATATTACACATTAAAATTCATGCATATAGCAACAAATCAGCCATGAATTATCGTTACTATTTTGAAAAACACAAAAAAGTATAAAAACCCATAAAAATTCATGGAAAACTACAAAACTAAGAAAAAATCCACGTAAAATTAGTCAAATAAATATGTAATATTCATGTGTATTAGCTTTTTGTAGTTTTTTTGTGGTGTTTTTCTTATTTTTGTATTGTTGTGATTTTTCTGTTATTTTTGTATATTTTTCCAAAATAAATAAATAAATATGTAATATTCATGTGTTTTGCGTGGTTACATACATAATTACTATATATTTCCAATTAATGTGAATTTCTCTTTCTTGTAAACACACTAACAAACACATAACATATAAAATAAATAAATATGTAATATTTTTTTGTATATTTTCCAATAAATATGAAACTCTATTTCTTGTAATGAAACACTAACAAACACATAACATATAAAATACTTTTTCTTCACACATCTCATCTCATATCCTTGATCATAAGTTTAGTTATTCATTTATTTCACAATATGTTATCAACATGATACTCTATCTATATAAATAATTTTAATTAATACCCTAAAATAACATATTTAAAATTTTTATTTTAAATTTAGCATTTTAAAATTAAAATTCTGAAAATAACACAAATAATTATGTAAAGATACTTATTTACTCTAAATAAACTATACATAAACTTAAAATATTACATTTGGATTCCATTTTTCTAATTTAGGGTTCAATATTTTCTATTAAAATAAATTTTAAGTATATTTTAATATTAAATTTGTGCTATTACTGGAATTTTAAATTATTGATGTTATTCAAAAACTTAAATATTTATTTACTCTAAATAAATTACACATAAACTTAAAACATCATATTTGAGTTTTTTTTTTCAAATTTAGGGTTTAATTTTTTTCTATTAAAATAAAGTTTTAATCTATTTTAATATTAAATTTGTACTATTACTTGAATTTTAAACTAATGGTGCTATTTTTGGAACAAAAACTTAAAACTATTATTTTAGATAATTGTCCTATAATTTTTTTCAAAACCTTTGAGCAAAAAAATCTCAATAACTTAATATGTCCTAAACTCACCATTAATATGGATATTTTTATTAGAAAAATTAGAGATTGTCATTTATCATATATTACTATATTTACTTTTAAAGGAAATTAAACTCTTATAATCTACTATATAAAATTGCTTTTCAAAATTTGTGAAGTACCTTATAGATACAAGTGTAGCATATTATGATAGATATCATTATCACACATACCCAAATTGATACTTTCTTTGTGATCATTTATTTATCCCAAAAATGAAATGATTTATAGAGGAAATTTCTTACTGAAACTTTTAAAATGCAGACATATGCTAGTTGATAGTGTTACAAATAATACAATACTTAGACAATTATTTTTCTTATTTGGAAAGTAATAAAGCACATATTAATACCATATATACTAGTGCAATAATTATTGAGGCTTTGGAAGAGCAAATATTTTGATAGTGGTGATAAGAAATTTAAAATAAATAATGCACTATTTGCTCCAAAATCTCAAAGGGATTTGTTGAAATTTAAGGATATTCATTTTAATGGCTCTCGAGATTTTGAAAGAAACAATCTCAGAACCAAAAAAATAAAATAAAAAAGCAAAATTTGGATTTTCAAAATGCAAGAAACTCTAAAGATAGAGAAAATTTCAAGATTTTTGCTAACTGTATATGATAAAAAAATTATTGAATATAAATGAAATAGAAATATAAGTTTTGTTCGTTTGCTCGCCGGCGACTGATACAGTTGCGACTATGGTTAAAATAATATTGCATTATTTTATCGTTGTTTTTGCGATACGTTAATCAAAAATACATTTATAAATTTTTTAGTAAAATATTTGAAACATGTTTTAAATTAAATTAATAAAATTAGTAGTTTAATTAATTTTGTTATGTTATATAATCTACTTATATATAGAGTAGTCATACTAAAAAATAATTATTAGTTATTCAAATTTAATATTACAAACAAATGATATAATATAAAATTTTATTTGTAAATATATTGATTGTTTGGAAATAAAAAAAAAGAGTGATATAATCTACTATTACACAATATATATATATATATTATATTTCTATAAAACAATTATTACTACAATATATTAAATTTAATTATTGAGTTAAAAAGTAAAGTTGCATATAATATAAAAATGAAATTAAATAGTGTTAATGAAGTTTTTATATCTATAAAAATTTGACATATTTACTTTTCTTATATATGCGTACAATAATTAATTATTGATGTAAAAAACAATCTTAAATTTTTAAAATTGGTGAGTAATTAAATGTGTAATTTACTAATTTAAAATTTCCTAATTTTTGAATCTTCGTATATTTGAAAATTAAATAGTGTTTAGAAACTCATTAAATTCTATAATTAAGTTATTTAATTAAAATGTTTAGATAATAAAATAAATAATTTATATTTCAAATTAAATTAATTAGTAAAATTGTTGAGAGTGAATATGGTGATGATACCTAAGCAATTTTCACTCTCAATGCTTCTCCTTTAATATATAGTAGATTATCACGTAAGTATAAATATTTGATTATCTCATGTAAGTATTGGTAACATATCAAGTTCTACCTGCAAAATATATGATTAAGAGGTATAAATTGATATTAGATATACTCACAATTATATGTCAACATAATCGAGACGTATAAAAGTTTATGTTTTCAAAATATAGCTTATAAAAGTTCCTGTTAATGTAAAGATAGGTGTTTAATAACTTACAAAGTAGACTTGAAATTTGTAGAGATATGGAATGATGGAGAAGCTGCTTCTCTAATGGTATTTAATGAAAACTATTATGTTAAAATCAAACTTGTGTAGTAAAAGAAATATTCCACTCAATAATAATGTTCCATTAATAATGAAAACTATACAAGATGAAAATGATTCATAAAGTTTAAATTCATGAAAATCTTATGAACACGAAAACATCTAAAGTTCATAAATATTATATCTCAATTTTTAAAACTGTATTACTGCATTTCATACATAGTTAATTCCATTGCTGTATTGAATGATTGATTTGGCAAGAATGAACAAAGAAAATCATGGTGACATTTCAAGAGATAACAATTCTGACATTAATTCAGTATTCAATAGATTAGCAAGTATGATGTATTTTCTGTTTACTTAAAATTTCATTGGTTTATATCATTTAGAAATGTAACTTCAAAAAATCATTGCAGTAAAGGCAAGAACGAAAAAAGAGATGGGAAAATAACTTAAGGAAAGAAATTATTGTAGCTATCATTAAAATGTTGAATGAGGTTAACACTTATGTTCAAACATAAGATAGGTTCAAGGCTAACATAAAATAATACGTTTTATATGAGAATTTTGAGTGATCGCACATGTAAAGATGGACGGATTTACATCATGCCAACAACTTCTGAAATTGCAACTCTGATACCAGGCGATTTTCATCCAGAAATGCCAAAACGTGATATTATTCTACAAGAAAAATCTGGCAAGCTACAAAGAATAAGTTAATTTCATCCATCTTATTTGCCAATATCCTTCAATTTTTCCCTACAGAGAAGATGGTTTCAGAGTTGGAATTGAAAAAGCTTACACATGATTGAACATCAAGAAAAACACACAAAAACTAGTATGAGACAGTTCTTTGCCTTCAGAATTTAGGAGAGAGAAAATGAGTGTCATACAGTTCTTCGTTCGAAGCATTTGTTCCAAAAAGATTGTAGTTGATACATACAAGAATGATAGAATCAAAAAGGTTGTCTTATATTAGATTAAACCAATCAAATTTTTGGGCTGAAAAATACTATTAAGAAAGCATCAAGTATTATAATTCCAGCTTCTTTCACTGGTGGTATATGCTGCAAAGCTATTATAACGCTATGACTACATGTAAATAATTTAAATTGATGTTACATATTAGAAATTCTTTTGAAATATTTAAATCAATGCCTCATCCATCAAGCGAGTATGATCCATTATAATCGTTTTATCGTTGACGAGTGGTGCACGAATAATTTCTTGTTTTTGAGAGTTGTGGAGCATAGAGTGATTTCTCTAGGGACACCCGCCCGTTTGAACTTTACATCATTTTTGAGAAGTTTCTTGTTTTCTCTTATTTTTGAGAGTTGTGTACGAACGATTTCTCTCCCCTTTTGTGGCTTTTTTTGGGTGAATGTTTTCAATTGGACAATTAATAAAATAACGCTTTTTAAATGTTTATTTTAAATATAATATTATTATTTTAAATTTTTAAAAATAACACAAATTTAATATTAAAATATTTTAAATTTATTTTTTAAAAATTAAATTCTAAATTATAAAAAAATCAAATATTTAATTATATTTTTAGAAAATAATTTGTGTTATTTTTAGAATTTTAAGTTTAAAATGTTAAATTCTGAATAAAATTTTTAAAAAATATTATTTTACAATAGTACTCTTTTTTTTCACTGGTTATTACTCTTTTCTTTTCATTTTAATTTTTTTAATTTTTTTTGTCATTGAGCCACAACGGATCGGACCAATAATCTAATATTTTCATACGAAAATTTAACACATTCATACGAAAATTTAACACCTTCATACGAGGGATGATGAAGTCGAACTGTATACCTCTAAGATAGACGTAGAGGTGGTGCAACCAGTATCCCACTTACTTCTCCCAACTTTTTAATTTTTTAGGTGAGATAAATGATAATCCAAAAATAATGATGTGTTAGAATACATGTAAATTAAGAATGTATTTGGATAGTAGTGTATGTATATGTGTGTTTGACCATTAATTCTTGTTATAATTACATATAATAAATTTTCATTGGGCAATGGTTTAAAATAGTATATTTTTAAATTTTTTAGTTTAAAGTTTCAATAATAGCACAAATTTTAAAATTAAAATACATTAAACTATATTTTAATAAGAAAAAATAAACTATAAATTAGAAAAAAATAAACTCAAATATAATAATTTAATTTTATATATAGTTTATTTAGAATAAATAAATATTTGCATATGATTATTTATGATATTTTAAGAATTTAATTTTATAATGCTAGATTTGAAAAAAAAATTTAAAAATATTATTTTAGAGTATGCTGCATTATTAATTATATTATGCTGCATTATTAAATATATAATAATTATGAAATTTTTTTTTTTAATTAGTTCGTAAAGAGTTTTAAATACTCTAAATTAGTTTGTAATTTGTACTTTTAATTAATCAATTTTTTTAGTACACTTAAATGATTCGTTAGTTGAAGTTTAATTATTTTTTCTTTCATATTTCTTTTTTTTTATCAAAATTTCAATGTTGTTATCATTTTTAAATTTTTAAATTTTGAAAAAAATTTCACATATATTTTTATTACATCTCAGTTCTGTTTCTTTATAATTTTTGTAATTTGTTTATGTCGTATTTTTTGATATTTATTATAATATTTTGGTATATATTCATTTATCTTTTTCATTTGTTATTTTCTATACCATTTGTTTCGTTTTAGTGCATCTCACGGAAAATCGGCTATTTCATATCCAAAATATACTCAGATGTTCAATCTATACCTAAAGTTTGGACTGTGCAAAACCGTACATGAACTACAATTAAATTCAAATTCTATACCCGAAGTTCATATAATGTGTCAATTTATATACTCGCCGTAACGGAGCTAGAATTCCGTTAAACTCAGGTGACGTGGCATGAACTCAAATGACATGACACAAATTTAGATGACGTGACACAAATTCAGATGGCATGGCACAAACTCATTCTACGCGTTTTAACCATTTCATCTGCTTCTAAGATTTAATGAGTTTGTGTCACGTTATCATGCTGACGTATTATCACCACGATAAATTTAAAATAAATATATAAATGAGTTTAAGTTAATAGAATAATTATAATATATGTACTTGTTATTAATTTGGTTAGAGAATTAATATATTTTATTGAACTAATAAAAAACTACTAATAAATTCGTAAAAATAATTATTTTTATTTCCTTATTTTAAATTAATAATTTTAAATAAGAATTAAAATTATATAAGTATCTAATTTACATTTACTAATAAACAATATTATATAATTTATGAATATTTTTTTCATATAGAGCGTGGGTATAATTCTAATCTCTTATGAATCTACGCAAGACCGATCTTGAGCTACAACTCATAAAAAACGCTTTAAACGCCAAATGCTAAAAAATTTTTGGGACATCATAATCAACTAAATTTTATACGTAGTGATTAAAATTGTTATGTATTTTTTGTTTGATTTGAACCTCCATAAATTTCTTATATATATAATGTTTAAGTGAAAAAAATGTTATATGATAGTTTTTGCTGTGATTTAAACATAAAATAATATCTGACCGGTCCGAATCGGAGCAACTATGCTTTATAGTCCCAAAATTTCCAGATGTATATCGAAAAAACAAATTGGAATATATCAATGGAGAATTGATGCCTCTTCTAACCATTGATCCATCTTATTGAAGTGGCGAACTCAGAATGCAACTGTGAAAAAAAATATTTAATAAACTCCGTAGAACCCTCTCATATATCAGACTCAAAATTATCACACCTAATGAAGTAAAAAAAAATGGTAAAAGGATTTAATGAAGTTCTACCTTCTTCATCAAATGTATTGAACATGTAGCAGAATGGATCGGTCAACGTACAAAAAATGTGATTTCTGTTACGAAAATTCCGAGATTACAAACGGTACAAAGATAGATAACTTAAACGAGGTAGACATAAAACTACAAATTACGAGTTATTAAGTTGTTTCAAACTTTTGGATGGATCATTTATGACTAATAATCCATATTTTATACACATTTTCTTACCAAAATCTTCTCTGAAATATTCGGTGGTCCTCTAAAATATGCGGAGATCGTATATTTTGTAGAATATCCAAAAATTAGATATCCCAAAAAAATTCCAGAAATCGATAATCGGACCGATCTTTATTTGAATCGAGTTCAATATTAAAAATTCTGAAGTTTACCTCCAACAAAATAATACAATGACTAATGATTAACGAAAAAGGTGGAGATCAAATGAATCATCCACTAACGTTTAGTGGACTACATGAATTACCAATCTACAAGTGATCAATTCCTTTAGTTATATGGATTTCTCTCAGTTGTTCTAATCAATCTACAACTATTTTGGTACTATTTTTGTAACCTTTGCTCGCAATATTTTGATTATTAAGTACATAGTGCAAAATAGTACCAAATAAATACCAATTTACATAATTTTTTTCTTAAGAAAACAAAATTCATACCGCATCAACATAAACCATAATAAATCACATTACTAATTATTAATAATAATAATTTACAAATAATCATTAAGTTCAACATGTAGGAAAAGGAATATTACAAGCATTGAAAATTTTGTGAGAATTTGGAGATTTTAAAAAATTGCCAAACCAATAATCTTTCAAGTAACCACACATACATGGTTTGTGTTCAATCATTACTGCACAACAATGTGCAGTTGGTTGAATTGCAGTGTTGGTCAAAGGCAACAAACATGGATCAAGAAGAACTTTCAAATCGCATGTCACTTTCTCTCCTCCGACCAAATCTTTAACCACATTGGCTCTTATCAAAGTTGGAGACAATTGGATTATAGTCACCAACATGAACACTATTAGTGTTGTAAACTTCATGTCTTCAAAATCCACTCACAATTCTAAGTATAATTTTCTTCTTTGAGATTTTATTGATGGTAAAGAATTATTATATAGAGATGGATATTTGAAGTTTTAAATGTTTGCACCATGATTTTAGATATTAAATATCTTCTATATGGAAAATTAAATGCATATCTTTGTCTTATTAACAGCTTAACTTTCCATTGATCTTGAATATCACATTACAAATTGTATATCCAAAGAAAATGAAAAGAAAAAGAAACATAATACTCAATAGAATAATTATTTAGATTTGTTTGCTAATATGCAATCGTATTTATAATATTTTATATCATAATATTTTGATATGTTACCTTTTATAGCTATTAATGTACATGGATTTATTATGGAAATTCACTTTAATATTTTATTTCCAATGACTGTATCTCACAACTAACATATATTACATTAATTTTTCTTTCCAAGTAATTTCATTTTAGTAATATTACACATTAAAATTCATGCTTATAGCAACAAATCAGCCATGAATTATCGTTACTATTTTGAAAAACACAAAAAAGTATAAAAACCCATAAAAATTCATGGAAAACTACAAAACTAAGAAAAAATCCACGTAAAATTAGTCAAATAAATATGTAATATTCATGTGTATTAGCTTTTTGTAGTTTTTTTGTGGTGTTTTTCTTATTTTTGTATTGTTGTGATTTTTCTGTTATTTTTGTATATTTTTCCAAAATAAATAAATAAATATGTAATATTCATGTGTTTTGCGTGGTTACATACATAATTACTATATATTTCCAATTAATGTGAATTTCTCTTTCTTGTAAACACACTAACAAACACATAACATATAAAATAAATAAATATGTAATATTTTTTTGTATATTTTCCAATAAATATGAAACTCTATTTCTTGTAATGAAACACTAACAAACACATAACATATAAAATACTTGTTCTTCACACATCTCATCTCATATCCTTGATCATAAGTTTAGTTATTCATTTATTTTACAATATGTTATCAACATGATACTCTATCTATATAAATAATTTTAATTAATATCATAAAATAACATATTTTAAATTTTTTATTTTAAATTTAGCATTTTAAAATTAAAATTCTGAAAATAACACAAATAATTATGTAAAAATACTTATTTACTCTAAATAAATTATACATAAACTTAAAATATTACATTTGGATTCCATTTTTCTAATTTAGGGTTCAATGTTTTCTATTAAAATAAATTTTAAATAAATTTTAATATTTAATTTGTGCTATTACAGGGATTTTAAATTAATGATGTTATTCAAAAACTTAAATATTTATTTACTCTAAATAAATTACACATAAAATTAAAACATCATATTTGAGTTTTTTTTTCAAATTTAGGGTTTAATTTTTTTCTATTAAAATAAAATTTTAATGTATTTTAATATTAAATTTGTACTATTACTTGAATTTTAAATTAATGGTGCTATTTTTGGAACAAAAACTTAAAACTATTATTTTAGAGAATTGTCCTATAATTTTTTTCAAAACATTTGAGCAAAAAAATCTCAATCACTTAATATGTCCTAAACTCACCACTAAAATGGATATTTTTATGAGTAATACCCTAAAATAGCATTTTTAAAAAAAAATTTCCAAATCTACCATCATAAAATTAAATTCCCAAAAATAGCACAAATACTTATGTGAAAATACTTATTTATTCTAAATAAATTATACATAAACTTAAAATATTGTATTTGGGTTCATTATTTCCAATTTAGGATTTAATTTTTTTCTATTAAAATATAGTTTTAATGCATTTTAATCTTAAATTTGTGCTATTATTAGAAATTTAAACTAATGATGCTATTTTGGAACAAAAACTTAGAAATGTGCTATTTTAGACATTTGCCCTATTTTTATTAGAAAAATTAGAGATTGTCATTTATCATATATTACTATATTTACTTTTAAAGGAAATTAAACTCTTATAATCTACTATATAAAATTGCTTTTCAAAATTTGTGAAGTACCTTATAGATACAAGTGTAGCATATTATGATAGATATCATTATCACACACACCCAAATTGATACTTTCTTTGTGATCATTTATTTATCCCAAAAATGAAATGATTTATAGAGGAAATTTCTTACTGAAACTTTTAAAATGCAGACATATGCTAGTTGATAGTGTTACAAATAATACAATACTTAGACAATTATTTTTCTTATTTGGAAAGTAATAAAGCACATATTAATACCATATATACTAGTGCAATAATTATTGAGGCTTTGGAAGAGCAAATATTTTGATAGTGGTGATAAGAAATTTAAAATAAATAATGCACTATTTGCTCCAAAATCTTAAAGGGATTTGTTGAAATTTAAGGATATTCATTTTAATGGCTCTCGAGATTTTGAAAGAAACAATCTCAGAACCAAAAAAATAAAATAAAAAAGCAAAATTTGGATTTTCAAAATGCAAGAAACTCTAAAGATAGAGAAAATTTCAAGATTTTTGCTAACTGTATATGATAAAAAATTTATTGAATATAAATGAAATAGAAATATAAGTTTTGTTCGTTTGCTCGCCGGCGACTGATACAGTTGCGACTATGGTAAACACTAGAGTTGTAGCTACGATTTATATGTTGTTTTTTAACTGTCGTCCATGATTACAGTTGATCGCATATTTTTAATCGCACCACTGTTAATCATCGTTTAAAAAAATTGCAATGCATTACATAACGTCTAACCGATGCGATTGACCGTAGGTAACTGCGACAAGTAAAATAACAACAATAAGCCGTAACCTTAAGAATTTGCGGCTAACTAATGAACATGACTATAAATTGTAAATATCATTTTCTGTTTAAAAAAATGTTGACAATCCAAATGTTTTTGGTTCTATTTTTCTCACACCCATAAATATATAACCAGTTGAGTGTAAATAATTTTTTATATGAAAACAAAATAAGAATTAAAAATAATGTTCCTCTTGTCCCACAAGATTTTTCTCAAAAACTAGAATGGATTATGAAAAAAAATATTTTCTTGTAATAGATAAAATTATATTCAAATATCAAATCAGCTTAGTAGTTTTATATAATTTGTAAATAAAACTAATGGATAAAGTTACAACTTATCTGTATAAGTCGTTTGAAGATGATATTTTTATACAAAATTTTTTAAGAATTATGTGAGGTAATTTAATCAACTTACACACGGGATATTTTTTTTTCTTCTTCTCCACTGCCGAAAACTGTTCACGTGGCTCCTCTCTCCCCCGACGACCTCTTCTTTGCTGAAGTCCCCCTATTTTGGGTCGCCATTTAAGCTTCAGTTCGAAGCCTCCTCCTCGGTGTTTTTTCCTTCTCCCGAGTGCGCCTTCTCTTTCTTGGTCTTGCACCGCCATTTGAACTTCGGTTTGAAGCTTTCTCCTCGAGATTTTTGTGTCCTCCATCGCCATTTCGAAGCTTCTCTCCCGAGAGGCCTCATTTCTCGGCTTCTCGGCGCCATTTGCGGTTGATGGTGAGCGGGTTTCAGCCCAAATCTGAGATCTGGCTGAGAAATCTTCCTCACGGTGCTTATGGTGCCGGTTTTCTTCTTCTGGAGCAGATCGGGCCTGCTCACGCCGGCTGCGCATGAAAACTCGTGGGGTATGCGCATTTGGCGCGTAGGAGACGGGCGTGTGGCACGTAGGAGACACACGCGGGCATTGCGAGTGAGGCACATGGATTACGCGCTCTGCGTGTGGGTTACACGCATCCTACGCATGGGTTACACGTGCCCAGCACGTGGGCTACACGCGCCGCCATCACGTGCCCCTGTCACGCGTCGCCGTGCCTTGCCATCGGTGATGCACCGCCGTTCCTTGCTGCTGTGCCTTGAAAAACAAATCTAATGGTTTTTCATTTTCTGTTTCAGGTTTCTTTCCTGATTCACTTGCCGCTGCTATTTCCTGCTGAGCTCCCCTTTGATAGACACTTCCTGCTACAATTCCTCTCGCATGAATCTTCATAGGTAACATTTGATTTTTATTTCATTCCTCACTCCTTAAGAACTTTTTTCAAAACTAACATGTTTCTTCTTTTGCTATCGAGACACCATAGTGAAGTTACCTGTAGCCACATTCCGCTTGACCTAGTGGAGGTTCAGAAGTTCGCAACACAGGTCAAACTTCTCACTATGTAAGCCCTTAGTTAGGAAATCAGCTGGATTTTTACTCGTATGGGTATTAGATAGGAGAGCTCCACCTAATTGATTTACAATGTCTCTGATGAAATGGTATTTGGTATCGATGTGCTTAGTTCTTTCTGTGATGAACTAAATTTTTGGCTAGAGATAGGACACTTTGTGAGTCACAATAGATCTTAACACAGTCTTGCTTGTACCCTAATTCTTCACATAACCATTTTAACCAAATAGCTTCCTTGAAAGTTGAGGTGAGTGCCATGTACTTTGCATCAGTTGTTGATAGAGCTACCACATATTGTAAACTTGATTTCCAACATAATATGTTTCCTCAAACCTTGAAAACAAATCCAGTAACTGATCTTCTTCTGTCCAGATCATCTGCATAATCTGAATCACAAAAACTTTCAATGTTGAACTCTGAATTTTTTGTGAATTAGACATCTGCATGTAGTCCCATTCATATACTTGAAAATCCATTTTACAGCAGCCCAGTGATCTTTTTCTGGTTCGTTTATGAACCTGCTGATCAAACCCATTGCAAGTCCCAAATCTGGCCTTGAACCTACCATAGCATACATTATGCTTCCAGCATCACTTGTGAATGTTAGACATCTGCCTGTAGTCCCATTCAGATACTTGAAAATCCATTTTACAGCAGCCCAGTGATCTCTTTCTGGTTCGTTTATGAACCTGCTGATCAAACCCATTGCAAGTCCCAAATCTGGCCTTGAACCTACCATAACATACATTATGCTTCCAGCATCACTTGCATATGGTATTTTCTCCATATGCCAAGCCTCTTCCTTTCTCTCTTCGGTACTTAGACTCCTTAGCTTGAATTGGGAACTGGTTGGTGTGATAACTGCCTTAGATTTTGACATACCAAAAGTCTTCAAAACTTTCTCTAGGTATTTTTGCTGTGAGAAAATCAGAACACTTTTCTTTCTGTCCCTGATAATATCCATTTCCATAATTCTTGAAGCCTTCCCAAATCTTTTATTTCAAATTCTTGATTCAGAATTTTCTTGACTCTCTTTATCTCCTTTGGATGTGCTGAACCAATCAGCATGTCATCCACGTACAACAATAAGTAAACTGCCTGCCTGGTTTGTACATTTCTCATGTACACGCATGGATCCAATTTGCTTCTTATGAATTTCTGACTCTTCATAAGTTATCAAACTTCAAATTCCATTGCTTAGGAGATTGTTTCAAACCATACAGTGACTTCTTTAACAAATAGACTTTGTTTTCATCCTTCTTTTGATGAATCCTTCTGGTTGTTGCATGATAATTCTTTTTTCTAATTCTCCATGTAGGAACACAATCTTGACATCCATTTGTTCCAGTTCATAGTCCTTGTTTGCAACCAGCGATAGGATTAATCGAATTGAGACATATTTCACAACTGGTGAAAATACCTCATTGTAATCGATTCCTTCCTTCTGCGAAAAACCCTTGGCTACCAACCTCGCCTTGTACCTTGGTTCTTCTATACCTGAAATTCCTGATTTTAACTTGAAAACCCATTTGCATCCAATCGCTTTTGCTCCATCTGGTTTATCAATAAGGGTCCATGTCTGATTTTTCAATAGTGATTCCATCTCATCTTGAGTTGTACCTTGCCAATACCTCTTTTCTTTCCCAATCATAGCCTCTTCAAAGGTTTTTGGTTCCTCTGAATTTATCTCCTCGGCTGCTGCTAAAGCGTATACCACAAAATCTGTGTCTTTAAATCTTGAAAGAGGTCGAATACTCTTTCTTGCACGATCTCTTGCTACCATATAGTCACTCATATCTGGTTCAGCTTCTGAAATGAGTTCTGATTCATCCTCTTGTAAATCATCAGATTCCTCAGATGAGCTGTCTCCACCTTAAACATTTGACCCTTCTGTTCCAATAGGCGTTGGCCCTTGTATCAAGTCATCTCTTAAAGTCACTTTCCTCTTTTCCTTGTCTTTACCATTGACTCTCTTATCCTTGGATATGAGAGTATCTTTGAATACCTCCATCTCATTAAAGATGACGTTTCTGCTTGTAGTACATCTTCTTTCCTCTGGCAACCACACCCGATAACCTTTAACTCCAAAAGTATATCGCATGAAAAATGACTGCTCTTGGACTTGTCTTTTCTTGCGTTACGTGAACAAAAGCTGAACTCCAAAATATCTTAAGGTGTGATAGTTCAAGCTTTGTTTCCGTCCACACTTCTTCTGGTAGCTTGAAATTCAGAGATGAGTTTGGTGACCTGTTTATCACAGAAACTACAATTGAAGCTGTTTCTGCCCAAAACTCATGTCCAAATCCTATTTCAGCAAGCATACATCTGACCTTTTCCATAATAGTTCTGTTCATCCTTTCCGATACTCCATTTTGTTGTGGAGTATACGTGCAAGTTCTGTGTCGCTTGGTTCCTGATTCTCGACACAATGTATCCATCTGCTGATTACAGAACTCCAACTCATTATCAGTTCTCAAACACTTGATTTTCTTCCCTGTCTGGTTTTCCACTACTATTTTCCAATCTTTGAAGTTTTGAAACACCACATCTTTCGACTTCAAAAAGTAGATCCAAACTTTCCTGAAAAAATCATCAATGAAAGTAATAAAGTACTTGTAGTTATCTAGACTTTCTGGTGTTGATGGTGAATCCCATAAATCTGAATGCACATATTCCAAAACTCCTTTGGAAGTGTGCTTTCCTCTTGGGAAACTCTGTTTGTGGGACTTTCCAAGTACACAACTTTCACAGAACTCTAATGTGTCAACCTGATTGTTCGACAGATAACCTTCCTGTACCAACACATTCATGTTCTTCAAACTCATATGACCCTATCTTGAGTGCCATATCTTTTCCATATCAGGTTCAGCTTTTGAAATATTGACTTCTCCTTTGATAACGACACCTTGAAGGTAGTAGAGACCGTTTTGATACTTTTCTGAAAGTACCTTCTAATTTTGTTTGTAGAAGTTAATCATGAAGTCTTCTCCCTGATATTTGCAGCCGGCCTTCTCTAACATTCCGTAAGATATTAGATTTCGTCCCATCTCTATCATATATCTGACTCCTGTTAGGATCACCACAGATACATCCAAATTCTGAATCTTGATCTTCCCTACTCCCTTGACATTGTTGTGAGTGTTGTTTGCCATAAGAACTTTGCCACCATCAAATTCTTTTAAATCAAACATCACCTCCTTGTTGGCAGTTATATGAAATGAACAACCTGAATCCATAACCCATTCTTCCCTTGGGTCTTGAGTACTAACCATTAGTACCATGGGCTATTTGGGTTTGGCTGCCATGTTTGCAGATTCAAACCCTTGATTTTTCTTCTCTGGAATATTCCTCTTCCAATGTCTTTCTTTCCCACATATAAAGCATCCCTTTGACTGTTTTGACTATCTTTGTCTGGACTTTGATCTTCCTTTGCTTTTAGATCTTCTCCTTCAGTTGTTGTTGCTTCCTTTCTCAAATTGACTATTCTGCCTTCCTCTTGATTCCACGAACAATCCTTCATTTTGAGACTTAGAATTTTTTTCAATTTCTATCACTTCTATCTCTTTACACTTTGCTGCCGTTGTGACTTCGTTCAGCCTTATACTATCTCTTCCATACTTAAGAGTCTCTTTGAGCTGATCTTATTTGCTGGACAAGGAGCTCAGAAGAAAAATAGCATGTATTTCTTCTGAAATTTTCACTCCGATGTTGTTCAGATCTGTTACCAGCTTCGGGAAGTCATCTACGTTTGTGTTGATGTTATTAGAATCATCCATCTTAAACGTATAGAACTTAAGCTGTAGGTAGATATGATTTGGCAGAGATGTCTCCATGTAGAGTTTGTGTAGGGTTACCCACATTGCTGACGCTGTTTCACATTTTGAAATCTTTCTCAGCACTTGATTGTCGACATTGATTACAATCAAATCTTTTGCATTTTCTGATTTTTCAAATTTCTCAAGATCGATTTTTGATGTTGCTAAATCGCTATCCAGCTCTCTTTTTTTTTATCTCGCTTGAGGGTTTCATCGGTGCGAATTTCCTTCAGGCCAAGAACACCTAGATGCGCCAGCATCCTGACTTTCCATAAGGAAAAGTCTTCATTTCTATCAAACATGTCCACCTCAAGCTTGGAATTTGTCATCGTAATTTTCCAGCCGTTGTCACCTCAATAACCTTGCTCCTTAAGAAACATGGAAGCTCCGATACCAATTGTGAGGTAATTTAATCAATTTAGACATGCGATATATCACGAGTTCCCTTACGGTACCTCTCCGAAAAAGTTTTATTAATTACTTTGCTTTTACAATGTAGCAATCTAGGGAAATAATGGACTTAAAAAGAAATACAAGCCAAATCTCTCTCTCTGATTCTCTTTCTATTCGGTAGAACGACTTACGGCAGCCTTAGTTTTAGGTTTTTGCAGGATGATTGTCTTAGAAGAAAAAAGAAGGGTTTTCTTAGGGTTTTAATTTTGTTCAACTTTGGGTTTTCCAACCAAATTGAGAGAACATCGGTTTTGCTTCACAAATTAAAAATGTATGAAACATGAAAATTAAAATCCGAAGAAATATGTGCAAATAAACTACAAAAATCGTTATATAGATTAAAAAACTAGTCATATGTGTTGTAGTTGCCTAAGTTACCAGTTATTAAAACAGTAAGTTAATATCACAGTTTCCATGATTTTTTTATGAAGAGATAACCTTTGGATTTGTTTTGTTTACGTCGATGATTTGAATAGAACACATACAAGATTTTCAGAAGTGTAAATTAGATAAAAAGAGATTTTGTAACGAAGGATCTCGAAAAAATAAGTTTTATATTAGTTTACAAAAATCAAACGCCTTAAAGATGATATATTTTTCACCAATCAAACTATACGACATATATCTTACAAGGTAAATGTTAGAACCGAATTTACACTTTATTTAGTTCTAAAACAAATTTCTCTAAAATATTCTATGAATATTTCTTTTTATTTCTGAATTATTCAATATCTCTATTACATGAAGATTGTCTATATTTTATACTATAATCCGCAATTAATTCTACATATAAAATTAATTACATATTTGGTGGTTACAACGAAATTAATTATTGGCCGTTACAATATTGATTATTGTCCGTTACAAAGTAATTAATTTTTTTAAGCGTTACATAATTAAAATAATTGGTTTGACTTCTTTTTGGTCCACCTTGGTCCAGTTAGCGGATTCAGATTTTGGGATTAACTCCGATGCACACAATAAGCCCCTTAAGTTTCTTAAAGCATTGATTCAGGAAACTTTACTTATATGAAGATTTATTATTTACATCGGTGTTTTTTCCTGTTGATGTCACCATGCTTGATCATTGTTTCGACGATTTCTGTTATTGTCGTTGTTTTATTTTGTTTTTGTCATGATCGTTTTATGTTGGCTATCTTATTTTCGTGAAGTGTTCCTCATTTATTTAATGGTTGCGTATCGATTGTATTGATGAAAAGTTGTTTGCTTCGTTCATTCTCTTTTTTTTTTCTTGAAGAATTTGATATTGTCATGCCGAGCTGCGCTGGCTGTATTATTTTAACAAAATGCTCCTCGCCCATTTAACGGCCATATATCCGTGTTTTTACGAGGAGCTGGTTGCGCACTTTTTTGTATATCTCTTTTAGGGTTTGATTTTATCACGCCGAGTTATGCTGGCTGTATTAATTTAGCGAAGTGTTACTCGTTTATTTAACGGCCATATATATGTGTTTTTACGAGGAGTTGCTTGCGCCCTTTTATGTATATCTCTTTTAGGGATTTTTTCGTGCCGAGCTATGTTGGATGTATTAATTTATCGAAGTGCTCCTTATTTATTTAATGACCATATATCTGTGTTTTTACAAGGAGCTGCTTGCCTTTTGTTTACCCCTTCTAGGGTTTGATATTATTTTGCCAGGTTGTGCTGGCTATTTTAGTGAAGTGCTGGTTTATTCAATGGACATATATCTGTGTTTTTACAAAGAGCTGATTGCCTTTTTTTACCTCTTTTAGGATTTGATATTATTTTGTCGAGCTGTGCTGGTTATTTAGCGAAATGCTCCTCGTTTATTTAATGATCATATATCCATATTTTTACGAGGAGGTGCTTGCCTTTTTTTTATCTCTTTTAATGTTTGATATTATTTTCGGGACTGTGAACACTTAAAAAAACTTTGCCGGGTACGATTTCATGGTATATCGTCCTCACTTCATGCCTCAAAATACAAAATAGTGATAAAGAAATTATACCTTTTATTTTGTTTTGATACGTGTTGTAGAATCTACCGAGGATATCCTGAAAATCTGGATTATTATCGTTGGAGTTTGACAATTTTTTTTCTGAAAATTTAGGATGAATTATCTCCATAGACGGTGCCAAATGTTAGAACCGAATTTTTACTTTATTCATCTCTCACACAAATTTTCTAAAATTATTCTATGAATATTTCTTTTTATTTGTGAATGATTCCGAATATCTCTTTTACATGAAGATTGTCCATTTTTTATACTATGATCCGCAATTAATTCTACATATAGAATTAATTACGGATTTGGTGGTCACAATGTAATTAATTCTTGACCGTTACATTATTGATTATTTTCCGTTACAAAGTAATTAATTCTTTTGAACGTTACATAATTAAAATAATCAGTTTGACTTTTTTTATTTCACCTTTTTACGATTAGCGGATTTTGATTTTGGGATTAAATCTGGTGCCGTCAGTAAATATATGATGTATGCAATTAAATTTTTTCACACTTCCAAACATATTGTTTGTAGTTTAGTATCATGTTTTGCCAACAATATTGTTGTCTTTTTTTATCTTGACTACCATCATACATTCTCCAAAGTGACTTAGATAAACTTTCATTTGTTTCTGGTAGGAATGACTGTAACATTTCCATAAATTCCATGAACTGATAAGTATGTATAAATATATTCTACAAAAAAAATCCGTAAATAATCATTAAATATAAATTTAGAATATTCTTAATATTATAAAAAAATAACTAGATAAATGATGGATATTTAGACTTGCTACATGGATATTTCAAATTTTGGTCTATTAATTTATTCGAAATTAATAAATCACTGTATAGTGACATTATTACAAAAATGATCATTAGTGAAAATATCGGTTAGCCTTTTACAAGTCTAAAAATCCCATGACCTAGAAGCATCGTTTTCTCACATATCCCCGAGGATAAGTTCAGAGACGAACTCCCGCTTAGTAAAGGCAGTATCAAAGGAGGAGGTGAAATCTGCTCTCTTCTCGATGGACCCAGAGAAGACACCTGGTTCGGATGGTATGACCGCCCTCTTCTACCAAAAGTTTTGGAACATATTGGGAGACCATCTGGTGGAACTAGTCAAAGAGTTCATGACCGAGGGATCACTAGACTCTATCCTTAACGAGACAAATATATGCCTAATCCCTAAAAAGAATTTTCCGAGACAGATGGCGGAGTTCCAACCCATGAGTCTATGAAACGTGTGTTATAAGATCATCTCCAAGGTATTATGCCAGAGGATGAAAGAAACCCCTACCATATCTAATATCAGAAACACAGTCAGCCTTTATGGCCGTGCTAATGATTTCCGACAACATCCTTATATCACAAGAGGTTTTCCACACCCTACGATCAAAGCCGAGCTGCCAATCAATTATCTTGCGATCATGACGGATAAGAGCAAGACATATGATAGGGCAGAATGAAAATTTTTGTTGGCTTTGATGGAAAATCTGGGATTTATGACAAAGTGGATCGAGTGGATCATGCTTTGTTTCACGACGGTGTCCAATTGGGTGGTCATCAATGGAAACCCAAAGGGCCGCATCATTCCTCACCGTGGACTACGGTAGGGTGACCCCTTGTCTCCATATCTATTTATATTGTGCACCGAAGCCCTTATTGCCAACTTGAATGTGGCTGAGGCCTCGGGGACATTCACCAGAATTCGGGTAGCACCTTCGAGACCCCCAATATCACATTTTCTTTTCGCAGATGATAGTTTTTTCTTCTACAAGGCGTCTGCTGACTAGTGCGAAACAATTACTAGCATATTGGAAACATATTGCAAGGTTTCTGGACAGCAGATAAACTACGATAAATCCTCGCTGGTCTTGGTAAGAAGGTCCCAAGTGATGTCAAAACATCTATAAAGGAAACATGTGGGATTCAGAGGGACAGAGGTGTGGGGAAATATCTGACACACTGTGAAATTTGTGGCTATGCTTTGGAGGATATCAACCACGCTCTGTTTCTGTACCCACCGGAATGCCAAACATGGGCCATATCATCTACCCCAACAGCACCCGCCATTTTCCCCCGAAATGGCCTCTTGGAAACATCGATTACCTCTTGTGGCAAACACCAGAGGAATCCAAAACTGAATTCGATACTGGTATTTTTCCATGGATTATTTGATTTTTTTGGAAAGCTCGGATGAAAAGGTCTATAATAATATAGACCATGCGGCCACAAATATTCTAGACAAAGCTCGGAGGAAAAGCAAGGTCTGGCAGCTTGCCAAAGAATAAAAAAAACACAGAAGAATCCAAGTCGGGGGATGCCACAGGCCAGGACCTCTCACCCTTCGCCTATTTTGTGGACGAGTCATGGAAAGAGGGATTGCATGGATCCTCAAGCTAAAGGATGGATCGAGCGACCTTCTAGGCTTACGAGGCACATACAAAGGACAATCTCCGCTACACATAGAGTTACTTAGTCTCCGCTGGGCGATGGCAAGCCTGCAAAGAAAGCAAAGATTCTGCGAGAGATTCTATACGAACTTAGCTGATTTGATTCAACTAATAAACAACTCAGAGAGATGACCATGATTCACAACTGAGATTGAGGAGTTCAATGCACTATAGCGGCACTTCCCAGATTTCGCTCTTATTCATCAACCAAGGAAGAGGAACACATAGGCAGCCAGACTATCTAGACAAACATGAAGAAGAAACACCATCTTTTCTCACATAAGCACGGTAACACTCCACTGGTTCGACGATACGTCAAGTATTTTCTAACCGGATGGAAATTGTATGACTTATATTAAAGTGATAAAAAAAGAATCCCATGACCATAAGTTTTGTTTAATCTTTTTTTTCGGAAAAAGAGCCGATTTCGATCTGAAGTTTTACTATCTATTATTTATATACACTAATTAATTTATCATACGTATTTTGACCAAAATTATAGTTTTGGATTAATTTCTACATAAATTATGCAAAATTGGCCATTTCATACATTGATTCTAGCAATATAAACTTATGCGTTAATGCGTTGTAAAAACGATATCATTTTGCCGTTTTATACACAAAAATTAAAACAATATTGATTTACTTGTGGTTGTGCAACAAGTAGACGTCGTTTTAGTTGCTATAATTAGAAAGAAAAAAATCGGATAACTCTAGTCCTTTTCTCCACTCCGATTGGGGTCTCCTAGGGTTACATAAATTTCTTCTTATTGTTTATTCGAAAACCATTTTTTGCTTATTCAGCAATAATAATAGTCAAATTAATTGAATATCTCTTAAAATTTCATATTTTCAAGAAAAATTATTTTTAAATTAATATTTAAAATAATGTTAAAAGTATAAATATATGTTTCTCATTAAACCATAAAATATTATTTTTTGTTAAATATATGAAATAATGTTTATTTACAAAAAATACAAAATAATATTTTTTTATTAAAAATCACAAATGTTTTTTGCCAAAAAATTATAAAATAATCAAAATCATAAAATAATATTTTTATTTATATTGAAAATTTATTTTTTTGACATTTTGAAATAATAAATATTTTCGTTCAAACCATATAAAAATTGTCTTCGTAAGATTGTAAAAATATTTTTTCTCGGAAAACCAAAAGATATGATTTATTCATCAAAAGTATAAAATAATATTTTTTAATAAAATTAGAAAATAGTGGTTTTCATTAAAATCTCAAAATAAAATTATAACCACATTTTCTCATCACATTTTTTATTTTTTTATTAATCCACGTAATATTTTTTTCATCAAAACGCTAAATAATCATTTTTAATAAAAAATTACATTTAGCAATTTTTTCAAACCATAAAAAATATTTCTCATTAAAAACATAAAATAACATTACTCCGTCAAACCCGTTTAAAAACATTTTCTCATCAATATTTTGAGATAATGTTTTCTTGTCACAATCCTAACTTAAGAGTTATTAGTAAAAGTTGCAAAATAGCGTACCTCCAAATCGAAAATAGTGTATCACGCCAAAATTACCAAACAAATTATCGATCAAAATTTTTTTATTTTCATAAAAACTAATGATGTCATCTTATTTTTCATACAAAAATATTTTCAAAAATACAAAAAATTTATTATTTAGTTATTTCATTAACTTAATATTTATTAAAAAGATTTAAATGTATAATATAGAATTGTTAAACTAATACTCTAAATATATTCTTTTAAAAAATTTGTTCCAAATATAATACTTAAAATTAAAATTTCAAATAGCACAAATAATAATGTGAAGATATATATTTTACTGTAAATAAATTACACATAAATTTAAAACATTATTTTGGATTCTTTTTCTAATTTAAAGTTTAATTTTTTCTATTAACAAAATTTTTTAATGTATTTAATCTTAAATTTTTGATATTAGTAAAAATTTAAAATAATAATACTAATTTTATAATAATTATTTTTAAAATGTTATTTTAAAAAATTACTCGAAATGTTATCAATAAAGTTTTTTCTTTTATTTATTTTATTAGTAGGTGCATCTACAAAGAGATGCAACATTTAAATGCACAAACCAAAAATAGAAACAAAACAATTGCATCTTGATGTTGTGTAACCTCTAGACATATTATTCATATACACAAATGAACAGAGCCACATTTGAATCTTCATAAATGAAACTTTGATAGCAAAATTAATGAGTTAAAAAACAAATTAAAAAATAAATATAAAAGGCATATTTGATAACAAAATACTTTCGTATGTTCTGTATAAAATCTTATAAAACTGATTTGTATCTTATAATCTTATAATTATATATATAATTATTATTTTCAAAGATAGACAAGAGAAAATGATATTTTAGAAAAGTGATATCAGAAAAATATTATTTTGAAATTCGTTTGAATAATTAGTATAGTTTTAAAGATCTTGTTGTAGTGATCTTTTTAAAAAGATTTGTCTATGTCAAATTGGATTTAAAAGATTTTATGCGTGATTTGTTTCGTTTGGATTTAAACAATATTATATTATCGTATTGATGTTACATTTCAGCTATATACGCTTTTTAATTTTTTAATTTCAATTCGGTTTACTTATTACATATGTTATAAACAATGTTGTTTTTTAATATTTAATTATTAAAAAAAATAAAAATTGGATGTGGTCTTGCTAAAGTTTATTGGATGAAAAACCTACAATCAACTATTTATTTAGTTTTTAAGGAAAAAAACTCTTTTTATTGACAAAATACAAAAAAAAAGTGTTAGTCAGATTGAAGTAAGTAAAATAATTGTGTGTAAATATGGTGTTTGTATGATGTCTTTTCTTTTTTGTAGGCTTTTTCTCTCCTTTTATAGTAATGTTAGGCTACATTGTTTTTTTTATATTAATGGGAAAATCAAATATAGCTGTTCAACTCCTTTTCCATACCTAAGTACTCAGTTTTAGAATATCTTAGCTATCATATATTTTTAAAGTACATGGCAAGCCAAACATTGTGCACTTGATTTTTGTTGGGATTCTCAATCTGATCCCCTTAATTACCATGTACGGCCTATTTTTGGGTAATTCAATTCTCAGAATAACCGAATTTTGTATGTTAGATTTTTCTTTGTAAATATTAAAATAAAATGTATCCATATGTTAAAACATAGCACGTTTGTATGAAAAATAAATGTATAAAATAGCTTAATTAATAAATATAAAATGAACGAATACAATTTATCCATTATAACATAGTTAATGGCAAATCAATTTATGAGTATAAAATGCAGTCATATCGAGGAGGATGAATGAAATGGTATATTTTCAAATCCAGTTACGATTAATCAAATATGTTCATGACCAAAATGAATATAATAGAGAATCTAATTGTGTGATAAAATAAATTTTTGTTATAGTTGTTTTTTTTGCTTACATCAAAATCCGTGATTGAAGATATCATGTTCAGTTCATGGTGGAGTAAATTTAAAAATAATTAACAATGATTGGTCGAAAATTAAAAAATGCTACCAAATTATATTTAGTGGAGCTTTCACTTTTACTCCACAAAATTTTTATGTTAAGTTTTTTCGAATCATGTTAGATCGTTATGTATTTAGAGTTATTTTTATTCATCTGGGAGATTATTAGAACTTATTTTTGGACAAATAGCTTTGAACATTATTCCGAGTAATTCAATTGTTGGAATCACTGAATTTTAGAATCGTTGAATATTTCGTCGTGAGCACTGAAATATGGTATATTCATATGTCGAAAATAAAATTTGTTTGAATAAAAAATATATGTATAAAGTAGATTGTTTGATAAATATAAAATCATCAAATGTAATTTATCCCTCGATGAAAAGTTGAGATGAAATATTCCTATATAATGGAGAAATTTAACAAGATTCAATATTGTTAGTGTATAAGCTCGATAGAAACCATTTCACAAGAGATATCTTTTATTAATTAGAATCTTGTTAAGTTGATTACAAAAAATCACACTTAACCTTTGGCAATTACACAAAACCACACTTAACTTTTGGCAATTACACAACTCTCCCTCTGTAAATTATCTCCAAAATGATTTCTATTCTATCCAAGATATCCTACTCTCACCTGTTTTGTTCATAGTAGAACATGCACATTCTTGCTTGAGTGGACCAAAACGGATACTTTCTAACCCTTACATGATCTCTCCCCAGCACCCCAGAAAATCTTAAACAATACACTCGTGTATTTTTAATTTCTGGATGCTTTTCCTAAATGCTCCAACCCCTTTTTATACTTGGCAATTGTAGCATCATCAGGAAGCTTTCATTTTTCCTGTTAAGGAGTCTTTATTGATCTGTTTGATGTTGTTTCCATTTTATATCCAGATCCACTTCTCCTTTCTTATTTTGATGATGTTTCCATTTTGCTTGCACCTAGTTGGAACGTTGTCATTAATGCAGATATGGGTTTCCTTTTCTCCTTGATGTTGTTTCTTGTTTTCATCCAACTTGATCGTTGTCATTAATACAGCCGAGTTTCCTTTTTGCTCCAAGATTCTTTTGATGTTATTTCCATTTTTCACGCATCTTCAATTTCCCCTTTTTTAGCTTAGTGTGATACTCAAGCAATATTCTTCGACTGTGATACTCAAACAATCTTCTTCGACTATGATACTCAAACAATCTTTTTCGACTGTGATATTCCTGCATAGTATAAACAGAACGAACACACCACATACAAGCACCATTTCTACTGAGTACTAAGCTGCCAATTACATAAATCATTTTCACAACATTGTTGCCCCCACACTTGAAGCTCCACATGAGTCTTTATCTTCACAATCACCTCCTTCTCCTTGAGTATACAACTAAGATAAAAACACAAGTAGGAAAAAGTGACATAGTGTAATAGGCGCGAGATAACAACAACGATAGTTTAGAGCACTTGGCGATCCTCACCTGACAACCTAACATATAGGCTTGATGGGGATTGAGACGAAGCAGAGTGGGGGTACTAACAAGCCGAGATAACCCATAGAGAACCGACTTCATAGTGAACAATGACAACATAATTGAACAAATACTGAATTATGATCGATCCTGATTATTTCACAGAGATACTATCAATACAACCAAAACCTTTATGAGAGAAAGATGGTTAGATAGTAAACATCATTATTCAGACAGTGAGGGACCTTAAATCAATGAGAGTAGGAACATAAAATACTAACAGGAACACTAACTATTTATGTGGACTTATGTAGATAAACCTTAATTTGATCAAGACCATTAGTTGGCACCAAAATCCGAGTGCACACTTTCCTCATATTCGATCTATTATGGATGACTAGTCTTTCACACCCTCATACTTTTATCAAGGTTTACTCTTACTCATGACGGCATCTTGAAGTATCTTTGATAAAGGGAAGTGCTCTATGATTATGAGCTTTATTGACACATCACTGTTGAGATGGTGTATTCAGACCAGAATCAGACGATGGTCTTGAGTCTTTGTTGTATATGATTCTGATGGAATTTCTTTGTCCCTTCCTTTTTTCTATTTTTTATTTAATTTCGTCTTCAGCTCTTTGACCTCCTTCATATTGGTGAGATGGGAAATACTTGATGGTATGAGTGGCAGCTCTTTTTCACTAGGCTATAAGATCATGATGTTTGGTGGCGTGCATCAGACTTGCTCCAACCTTTGTTCTTTGTCTCAGATCAAATCAACTCACACAAACAGTAAGAGTTTACACACACCAATGGATCAATTTCAGTTAGGGAACATATCAGTTAGTTATAGTTCAGTTCCCACATGATCAATTTCAAATAGTTTCGCCTCAATCAAATCACAAATAAAATGATGTCTAATATCAATATGTTTAGTGCCTGAATGTTGAACTGGATTTTTGGAAATATTGATAACACTCTCATGATCAGAATGAACTAGAAGTCAATCATAAACCATACCATAATCAGCTATCATTTGTTTCATCCACATAAGTTGGGTATAACAACTTCCTAGTGCAATATATTCAGTTTCAACTGTTGATAATGACACACTGTTCTGCTTCTTGCTATGCCAAGATATCAAATTGTTACTAAGGAAGAAGCATCCACCACTTGTGCTTCGCCTGACATCCAAACATCCAGCCCAATCAGCACCACAATATCATACAAGGTGTTGATTTGTATCCCTTGTGTAGAGCAGACCCAGTTCTGATGTTCTCTTGACATACTTGAAAATTCGTTTAATTGCTTGTAGAAGTGACAGCTTGGGTTTGGCTTGATATCAAGCATATTCCCACGCTGACACACATGTCAGGATGATTAGCCGTGAGATAAAGTAGACTCCCAATCAATCTATGATATAGTTTTGGATCGACATCTTCACCTTGCTCATCCTTGGAAAACTGTGTGTTTACCCCCATTGGTGTCTTTGCTAGTTTGCTCTGATCAAGACCAAACCTTGTCACAAAGTTCTTGGCATATGTACTCTATGCAACAAAGATGTGTTCTTCGTATTTTTCAGTACGAAGCCCAAGAAAATGGTTGAGTTCGCCTATCATGCTCATCTCAAATTTTTTGGTCATCCTTTTGACAAACTTATCAATCAGACCTTGATTGCTCGCTTCAAACACTATGTCATCCACATAAATTTGCACCACTATAAAGTCTTATCCACTGTTCTGACAAATAAACAGAGTCTTATCCACTGTTCTTCACTGATATTCTTGCTTGATCAAGAATGATGTCAAACGATCATACCAAACTCTGGGTGCCTGCTTCAGATCATACAAAACCTTCTTTAATTTGAAAACGTGATGAAGGTTATCCGAGTCCTCAAAACCCTATGGTTCCTCCACATATACCTCTTCTTGAAGAATACCATTTAGAAATGCACTCTTAACATCCATCTGATGTAGTCTGAATCCCATCAGACATGCCATACCTAATAAAAATCTGATGAATTCCAACCTAACAATTGGTGCAAACGTCTCATCGAAATTGATGCCTTCCACATGAAAACAATATTTTCATGTTCATCTCTTTTGTTTGCAAACACCCACTTGGTTTCAAATACATTCACGTTTGTTGGTCTAGGTGTCAGTGTCCATACATCACTACGATCATACTGCTCTAACTCCTCTTGCATTGATCGTATCCAGTATTTATCGAGTAAGACCTCTTTTTAAGTATTTAATCCCAAACCAGACAAAAAACATGCAAACTTGACCATTTCTTTGAAGTCAATATGTGACTCTTTCACCGTTGATTTCACCTATCACATTCTTCTCAGAGTGATTCTAATGCAATTGTGGTCTGACTTCATCAACTGAATATGTATCTGATTTGGATTTATACTCATTTTCGCAAGTTGCCTATACTATGTCCTTCTGAGTTGATGATGCAAATCAACCATATTGTCAACAAGTTTGAAGAGCAAACCTTGAGAAGATATATCATTTAACACCACATTCCCTGTTTCCTAGATTGTCTTCAACTTTTTGTTGTACACTCTAAGTTGTACTAGCTCCTGCATATCCTAGGAAAATATCATCATCATTCCTTAAATCGAACTTTTCCAACTGATCTTTTTTATTAAGAATGTAACATTCATATCCAAACACGTGAAAATATCCTACACTCGGAGCCCTACCTTTCCAAAGTTCATATGGTGTTACACGGGTCCCTTTTTTGACATATACACGGTTTATCACATAACACGCTATATTGCTTGCATCAACCCAGAAATGCTTAGCCACTTGATGTCCATGTAGCATAGCTCTGGCCATTTCTTGAAGATTTATGTTCTTATGTTCAACTACTCCGTTCTACTGAGGTATCCTAGGTGTTGAATATTGATGAAGGATTCCTTGTTCACCATAGAATCTATCAAACAACTCATTCTAAAACTCCCTGCCATGATCACTTTTGATAACTTTGCTCGTGCTTTTCTTCTCATTCATTAGCTACAGAGCAAGAATCCTGAAACTCTCAAACATTTCAGTTTTCTCCCATAGAAACCTTACCCATTTAAATATGGTGAAGTCATCAACTAGCACAAAGATGTATTCTTTAGCACAAGGTTTACAGACAAACTCACTATACAATTTCAGTTTAGGAATAACTCGTATCACTTCTTGATCTGATAGCTTTACCATAATTCTCACATTCATGTGCCCAAGTTTTTGATGCCAAAGTTAAAGATCATTCATTCCGACAGTGAAGCACCTTTCAGAGAGTTTCCATACGTAGCAATTGTTTCCTGTCCTGATACCATGGAGTTGAATCTCATTTGACCTATTTGTTGCTTTGCACCCAGTACTCATTGAAGTTATTGATAGAAATTCATCACACAGTTAACTGATGTTTATCAGATTTACTTTCAACCCCTCGACTAGATTCACATCTTTTAATTGTAAAGTTGTTCAGCCTCTTGTGTCCCTTTTACCTTTAATCTTTCCTTTTGAACCATCTCCACACGTCACTTTTCCTGCTGTTGTTTGAACAACCTTTGATAGATTTTCCGGATCCAGTCATATATCTTGAACAACCACTATCGAAATACCAGACAGAGTCTGTAGGCTTTTGTGGGCCTATTGAAGTGTAGGCAACATAGGAGTACAAATCTCGTTTCTTTACCCATACCTGATTGTACTTTCTTTGATCCATCCAGTACCTATTTCGTCTTAGAAGGTGCTTGATCTTGTTCTGGAACCGATAGCATTGAACCTTGATGTGTCCCATCCTTCCACAGTAGTAACACTCCATCTCCAGGTGTGGATTGAGCCTTTCAAGAAATCTTACCTGAGCAGTTGTCCAACTCTTGTTCTATCTTGAATTACTCCTAACAGCTCTTGTCACATTTATGTGATATTCTGGTATTGTTCCATTACTCAGAGTGTATCAAGAGTATCCAAGACCCTAACTAGCGTGATTGACCTACTGACAGCTCTTGGTGCCTCCTAACTATGATATTTTGGTCTTGTTTCTGCTTTAACAAATTTTGTCTCATCACTTAACGTATGTCCAGAATATCCAAGACCCCAATTTGTATGACTATTTCTTCAACCAGAAAATATCTTATCCAAATTTTGTGTTCATTTGGTTAACATCTTTATACTCCTTAGCTGTTCATTCAACCTGCCTTCTAGCTCTTTTGATTTCTCTCGTTCTTTGACCAATTCCTCTTTCATCAGTTCTGACATCTTTTCCAAATCTTGCTTATCCTTAGTTAGTCGTTGTTTTTCCAGAAACACGCTTCATTTTTTACTCTGATCTTCACAATGGATACACACAGAATCTTGTTCTCATCATATAACGAGAGCTTTAGTTCTTCTTCCTGGTCATAATCAGTTTCTTCATCAATCACTTCCAAATACGCTATGAAGTTTAAAATACCACCGTAATCTTCATCATTATCTTCATCAGAGTCTGACTCACCGTAGCTTACAAATGACTTTTCTATCCTTCTTGTAAATCCAATACATTCTGATTTGACATGTCCAAAACCCTTGCATTCGCTGCATCTGATGGTCTCTCGTTTCTTGACAATCGGACATTCAGCCTTGAAGTATCCAATTCCTTCACATTCGTGACACTTGGCTTCAGTTTTCTTGAAAGACCTTTCTGACTTAACCTCATTGTGATACAAGCCTTGAATCAAGGCCGTAACACTCGTGGACTGGTTGGAGAAGATTAGGCTAGAAACTCGGCCTTAGGCTTCTGGATAGGGGCTTTCTGGTGGGTATTGGATGGAGAGGTGAAGTGAACCACACGAGGGGTGATGAACCTCGTGATAAAATCACAACTTAGAAATTAGGAGGGATGGTCTCAACTAGGGTTCTAATCGAAAGAGTTTTAGGAGAAAAACTCGTAGGAATAAGTTCTATCTTTATTAATATCAAAAAGTTGTCGAACTACAATGCTGAAGGAGCCTTATTAATATGCTCGGCAGCCTTGACCTTCTAGGGTCGATCCAGAATAAAAATGTAAAAGTTACAAAAGTGCATAAAGAAAATTACAAAAAGCAAATAACCGAAAAAACAACTACCTAAATTGTTCTTGACTTAAAAATGGAAAACTACTAATTCCTACCCTACAAAACAAAAAAGGCAAGTATATAATTGAAAACTTACTATTCTTAACTTTCGGCCAAGAAATGGAAGGTGACCGACTTTGTGGTATGCACGTGCCTAGCTCCTAGTTTACAACTTGAAGTAGGGTTACAAATTTTTGGGCCTTGACCTCTTTTGCCATGAGAGCCTAAGTCTCTGGAGTCATTTGCAATATTGACAAGAATTTGGACTCTTCCTTGTACTCTTGGCCCAATGCTCCTTGTCGATGATCTTTTAGGAGCTTGTCTATCCACAAGGTGAACTTGTGGAAGAGTGCCCTTGTTCTGCTTTTTGTCATGGCTCCTAGTGGCACCACTGGTGTACAGACTTCATCCAGGTTTATGCCTTGAAGCTGGTAGCTAAGTTGTTCCGATTCTCCTTGTGCCGAGGTGGAAATGGTGGTACAATCGCGTGAGCCGGCTGGATTGTGCGTGAAGCTGGCCGAGTTGAGTCCGGAGCCGACCAGATTGATTTCTGAGCCGGTGGCGTCACCACTTAGGCCGGCGGTGTTGTTCACGTTGCCGCCATTTGGGCCGGAGGTTTGGGCCTCTCCGCTGGAAAAGTTAGCCGGCCCGGCCCGGCTGATCATAGGGCCGGCGGTACCACTTGGGCCGGTAGACACGCCAAATGGCCCGACTGTCCTGGGCAAGCATTTTGGTCGGCCATTTTGGTCTTTTGGCCGGTCAGACGATCTGATGTCTTCATTATCCCCTCCCCCTTCAATAGATTTTGACCTCAAAGCTGGTTCATCTGCAAGAAAAGGACCTAAATGAGTCACATTGAATGTGTTAGACACATTAAATTCACCTGAAAATTCAATCCGGTAGGCATTGTTGTTGATCCTCTCTAGCACTTTGAATGGTCCATCTCCTCTTGGGGCCAGCTTAGAACTCCTTAGGTTGGGGAACCTCTCTTGCCGTAGGTGTAGCCACACCCAATCGTTTGGTTGAAAGATCATTTCTCTTCTCCCTTTGTTGGCGTGAGTCACGTCTGCCCGATCTTCTTCTCCGGGTTCTCTGCTACCTTCTGGTGTATCTTCTTGACAAATTCTGCCTTGGATGCTCCATTGAGGTTGGTCATTTCTGCTGGCGGCAGTGGTGTTTGCTCCAATGGCGTTTAAGGGTTGAAGTCGTAGACCACTTCAAAAGGGGTCTTCTTTGTGGCTGAATGCACTGCTCGGTTGTAAACAAACTCTATGAATGGCAGGTACTCCACCCATGTCTTGAGGATCTTCCCTAGAGTGGTCCTGAGAAGAGTCGACAATGTCCGGTTGACTACTTTAGTTTGGCCATCGGTTTGAGGATGGCATGTGGTAGAGAAGAGCAGGTTTGTGCCTAGCTTTCTCCAGAGGGTCCTCCAGAAGTGGCTGAGAAATTTGGTGTATTTGTTTGACACGATGGTCTTTGGCACTCCATGAAGTCGTACTATCTCCTTGAAGAACAGTTCGGTTGTTTGCGTGGCATCATTAACATTGGTACATGGGATAAAATCGGTCCTGTTGGTCGAGGGTCCGGACCGATTAGCACTTCCGGCAGAGAGGCCGGACCCTCGACCAACAGGACCGGACCGATTAGCACTTCCGGCAGAGAGGCCCAAACCTCCGGCCTAACTGGTGGCGACGTGGATGACACCGCCGGTCCCATTGATGATGTCGCCGACTCCGGGATCAACTTGGCCGGTCCAGAAGGCATTCTGGTCAGTACCTCGCACAGTCCAGCCGGTACAGCCGATCCAGCCGAGTACACGAGCATTTCATCATCTACACAAGGAGACTCGGACCAGATAAGCTACCAGCTTCAGGACATGCACCTATAGGAAGTCTCTACACCAGTGGTGCCACCAGGAACAATGACAAAGAGCAGATCAAGAGCACTCTTCCATAAGTTCAGCTTATGGGTCGACAAGCTCCTAGAGGAAGATTGACTAAGGACAGTGGGCAAGAAGTGCAAAGAAGAGTCCAAACGCTTCTCAACAATGCAAGGGGCTTCAGAGACTTGGGCTTTAGTGGAAAGAGAGGTCAGGGCCCAAAGATTCCTAACCCTACTCCAAGTCGAAGACTAGGAGCAAGGCGCGTGCATGCCACAAGGACGGCCACCTTTCCATTTCTTGGCCGTGAGGTAAGAAAGATAAGGTTTCAATTTGGATATTTGCCTCTTTCTGTTTTGCAGGGTAGGATTTAGATTCTTTATATTTTTGAGTCAAAGATATTTTAGGAATAGGTCTTTTTTCGGTTATGTACTTTTTTACATTTTCCATTTGTGCACTTTTGTAATCTTTCCTTTTCTTTCTTTGAGTCGACCCTAGAAGGTCAAGCTGTCGAGCATATTAATAAAGCTCCTTCCAGCATTGTAGTTCGACAACCTTTTTGATATTAATAAAGTAGAAGTTTCTTCCTACAAACTTTCTCTCAAAAGAGACTTGTGCGCTTAGAACCTAGTTGCATGAGACCAGTCCTCCTAGCTCTAAGTTTGTGATTTATCACGAGGTTCATCACCCCTTGTGTGGTTCACTTCACCCTTCCATCAAATACCAACCCAAAAACCCCTATCCAAGAAGTCTAAGGTCGAGTTTCTCACCTAGCCTTTTCCAAACAGCCCACGCGCATATAAGCCTTGAATCGAGGCTTGTATCATTTTGGTATCAGAGCTTAAAGCTCCTAAACCAGGTTGTTTCTATCCTTTAGTTAGTTTTGTTTCTTGTTCTTGCATTAGTTTAAGTCGCATTCAAGAAAAATCAAAAAAATAACATTAAAATCCAAACTGAGTGCATCTAGCTTCTACGTATATCACTAGGGCTTAGATTCACTTTTGCATTGCCATTAACGTTTTCCTTTTTGTTCAAATCATATTTCCATTATTTTTAAGTTAAATTAAAGAGAAAATAAAAAAGAAAATATGAAAAATACCAAAAGAATTCGAATTGGCAGCTAGCACAAGTTGTAGGAAATTTCTATTTTTCTAAACTTTTTTTTTTTTTCAGATTTTTCCTTTTTCTCAATTTTTTCTTTTTTGCAAATTCGAATTCCCCTATAAAAGAAAGCCCTCCTAATCCACTTAGGAGCAAAATAACTTGTGTTTCTTTGTTGTAGCACAATGGCAGAAGAGAATAGAGATGTAGGCGAGGCCATGATGGTCATGTTCACCACCCTCCAAATGCAACTCGCATTAATAGGCGAGAGGTTGGAGCGCGTGGAGAGGCCTATGAGATTCCAGGCCATAAGGCACGTGAGAGCTGAGCAAGACCGTGCTGAGGATCCTGAGCACCTTAGGACACGGCACGAACAGGAGGAGCCCCAGCCAGATGGAGATGAGGACGCACAACCTCATAACTATCACCATAGGCCGAGAGGACCTCCACGACAACCAGAGGTAGAAGGTGATGGCTTCGAGCCATAAGACCAAGGATGCCTCCTAGAAATCATGAGGATGGAGATGAACACGCCTACAACCGGGTAACTCATCCTGATGTTAAGCTAACACCTCCGAGTTTTGCAGGAAAAGTAGACCCCGAGGCCTACCTAGATTGGGAGATAAGGATAGATCACATCTTCAATCACTACAACCAACCAGGCCCTAGGAGAGTCTCCATGGCAGTAGCACAACTCACGGAAAATGCCCTCATCTGGTGGGATCGTGAGGTGTCTGACCGAAGGAGGAAAAGATTGAGGCTCGTGGATTCATGGGTCGACATGAAAGACCTCATGAGACAAAGGTTTGTTCCACTTTATTTTCATAGAGATTTGCAACGACGTTTTCGTACTCTTAAGCAGGGTACCAGATCAGTAGAGGAGTACTATGAAGAGTTTGAGAGACTAAGGAACAGGCTGGAACTCAATGACGATGAGGAAGCTTTGATGGCACAATTCTTGGATGGACTCCAAGAAAGAATCAGCCGCAAGGTGGAAAGGCAAATCTACAATGACTTCAAGGACTTGTTCCACCTATCTGTCCAGGCTGAGCAGCACATCAAACGTAAGAGCCAAGACATCCACAGCAAGCCTAAGACGCCTTGGGCACCAAGTAACATTCCCAAGCCCGTAGACAAAGGCAAAGCCATAGAGATCGAGTCAAGGTTCAACAGCAAGCCTCCTGAGCCAGCCCATGACCAGAGAGAGCCTAGTAAGTCCTCTAACCCTCAAAGATCACGTGGCATCACTTGTTTCAAGTGTAGGGGTCGTGGACACATCTCAAGGGAGTGCCCAAACAACCGGGTCATGCTGATTACCGAGGCTGGAGAGTATGAGTCCCAAGATGAAGAGGACTATGAACCAGAAGGAGAATACAGTGATATTAAGTACCCTGATGTGGGGGAAGTGCTGGTCACTAGACGCATTCTCAGTGCAATGGTGGATCCCTCAGAGACCATCTAGAGGGAGAACATCTTCCACAGCCGTTGCACCATCAAGGGCAAGGTATGTAACCTCATCATAGATGGTGGTTCTTGCACTAACGTTGGTAGTGCGTACATGGTTGATAAGCTAGGTCTAGAGAAGACAAGGCACCCTCGACCATATAGATTGAGATGGCTCGATGACAAAGTGGAGCTCAAGATCCACGAGCAAGTCACTGTACCATTCAGTGTGGGCAAGTACCAAGACCAAGTCATGTGCGACGTGGTGCCCATGCAAGCTGGCCATCTTCTACTAGAAAGGCCATGGCAGTTTGACAAAGAGACCAGGCATGATGGCCGAACCAATCTCTACACTTTTGTGCATGACAAAAGAAAGGTCAGCTTGGCTTCTCTTACACCTGCCCAGGTACACGAGCTACAACTCCAAATGAGTAAGGAAAATAAACTTATCAAGTCTAATTTTCTTATTCAACCAAGCCATGTTCGGAGAGCTTTAGCCTCGAAGGATTTAATGTTACTAATGGTTTTCAAAGAAATTTTGAGTATAGAACAGGAACAGGTAGAGCTACCTCTTGAAGTAGCAACTCTCCTAAGCCATGTTCCAAGATATCAGCAGGCTTGCCTCCCTTACGTGGTATAGAGCACCAGATCGACCTAGTGCCCGGAGCAGCCCTTCCCAACCGGCCAGCCTACCGGATGAGTCCAGAGGAGTCCAAGGAGCTTGAGAAGCAAGTCAAGGAGCTCCTGGAAAAAGGCTATGTTTGATACAAGCCTTGATTCAAGGATGTATGCGCGTGGGCTGTTTGTAGAAGATTAGGTGAGAAACTCAACCTTAGGCTTCTGGATAGGGGTTTTCTGGTTGGTAAACGGTGGAAGGGTGAAGTGAACCACACGAGGGGTGATGAACCTCGTGATAAATCACAAACTTAGAGCTAGGAGGGCTGGTCTCAACTAGGTTCTAAGCGCACAAGATTCTTAGAGAGAAAACTTGTAGGGAAAAAGTTCTACTTTATTAATAATCAAAAAAGGTTGTTGAACTACAATGCTGGAAGGAGCCTTATTAATATGCTCGACAGCTTGACCTTCTAGGGTCGACTCAAATAAGAAAAAGGAAAGTTTACAAAAGTGCACAAAAGGAAAAAATACAAAAGTGTATAACCAAAAAAGGACCTATTCCTAAAATGTTCTTGACTCAAAAATGTAAAGCAATCTAGATCCTACCCTGCAAAACAGAAAGAGGCATATATTTGAATTGAAACTTACCTTAACTTACCTCACGGCCAAGAAATGGAAGGTGGCCGTCCTTGTGGCATGCACGCGCCTTGCTCCTAGTCTTCGACTTGGAGTAGGGTTAAATATCTTTGGGCCCTGACCTCTCTTGCCACTAAAGCCCAAGTCTCTGATGTTCCTTGTGTTGTTGAGAAGCCTTTGGACTCTAATTTGCTCTTCTGGCCCATTGTCCTTAGCTGCTCTTCCTCTAGGAGCTTGTCGACCCATAAGCTGAATTTGTGGAAGAGTGCTCTTGATCTGCTTCTTGTCATTGCTCCTGGAGGTACCACTGGTGTAGATACTTCCTCTAAGTGCATGTCCTGGAGCTGGTAGCTCATTTGGTCCGAGTCCTCTTGTGTAGAAGTGGAAGTGTGCGTGTACTCGGCTGGATGGCCTGTACCGGCTGGATTGTGCGCGGTACTGGCGGAATGACTTCAGGACCGGCCAAGTTGATCCCGGAGTCGGCGGTGTCACCAGGGGCACCGGCGGTGTCATTCACGTCCCCACCAAGTGTGCGGGAAGCTTGGGCCTCTCTGCCGGCGATGTTGACCGGTCTGGTCCTATAGGTCGAGGGTCCGGCGGTACTGTCTGGTCCGGCAGGCGCGCCAGATGGTCCTGCTGTCTCGGGAAAGCTTCCTGGTCGGCCAGTCTGGTCTCCTGGCTGGATGTCGACCTGATGTCCTCATCATTCCCTCCCTCTTCAGTAGGTTTTGTCCTCAAAACTGGTTCATCTGCATGGAAAGGGGCTAAGTCAGTAACATTGAACGTATTGGACACATTAAACTCACCTGGGAGCTCGATCCGGTAGGCGTTGTTGTTGATCCTCTCGAGCACTCTGAATGGTCCATCTCCTCTTGGTGCTAGCTTGGAACTCCTTAGGTTTGGGAACCTCTCCTGCCGTAGGTGTAGCCACACCCAATCGCCTGGTTGAAAGATCACCTCCTTTCTTCCCTTGTTGGCATGAGTCACGTACTATCCGGTCCTCTTCTCCAAGTTTTCTGCTACCTTCTGGTGTAATCTCCTTATGAACTCTGCCTTGGATGCTCCGTTGAGGTTGGTCATCTCAGCTGGTGGTAGTGGTGTTTGCTCCAATGGTGTGAGAGGGTTGAAGCCTTATACCAATTCAAATGGTGTCTTCTTGGTTGCTGAGTGCACGGCTCGGTTGTAAGCGAACTCTATGAATGGCAGGCACTCCATCCAAGTCTTTAGGTTCTTCCCTAGTGTAGTTCTGAGAAGAGTTGATAGTGTTCTGTTGACAACTTCAGTTTGGCCATCGGTTTGAGGATGGCAGGTGGTAGAGAAGAGTAGCTTCGTGCCTAGCTTTCTCCAAAGGGTCCTCCAGAAATGGCTGAGGAACTTGGTGTCCCTGTCTGATACGATGATCCTTGGCACTCCATGAAGCCGTACTATCTCCCTGAAGAACAGCTCAGCTGTTTGCGTGGCATCATTGACATTGGCACATGGGATGAAATGTGCCATCTTGGAGAATCTGTCCACCACTACAAAGATTGCATCTTTGTGGTTGATCTTGGGCAGACCTAGAACAAAATCCATCGAGATGTCCACCCATGGATGTGTTGGTATGGGCAGTGGGAGATACAACCCGTGAGGTTGCACTCGGACTTTGCCTTCTTGCAAGTAATGCATCTTGCACAATGTGCTTCTACTGTCCTCTTGATGTGTGGCCAGTAGAAGTGCTCCTTGACCACTGCTAGAGTCTTGTCGACACCAAAGTGGCCCATGAGTCCTCCTCCATGAGCT
Source organism: Pugionium cornutum (assembly GCA_018901935.1). Lineage (NCBI taxonomy): Eukaryota > Viridiplantae > Streptophyta > Magnoliopsida > Brassicales > Brassicaceae > Pugionium > Pugionium cornutum. Next base: position 14,080,103 of record CM032157.1, on the reverse strand, counting down.
TCTCGGATGATAAGCTTCCTTAGTGATCCTTGTGGTATGCACAGCCTTCTTTCTCGGAACAAGAATCCTCATGGATGTAGGATTTGCCATGACTCCCTGTGCTACACTCCTTGTAGCTCTCAGCAAGGTCAGGATCATCCTTGTATAGATCCTTGATGTGCTCGAATCCTAGGACCTTTGCCTCCATGGTTGATATCAAGGCAAACCTCCTTGATAGGGCATCGGCTACCACATTGTCTTTGCCTTCTTGTACTTGATGATGTACGGGAAGGTCTCTTTGAACTCCATCCACCTGGCATGTCTCCTCTTGAGATTGGTTTGCCCTCTGAGGTGTTTGAGAGTCTCGTGATCAGTGTGGATCACGAACTCTTGGACAGCAAGTAATGCTGCCAAGTCTCCAATGCTCGGACAAGGGCATAGAGCTCCTTGTCATAAGTGGGGTAGTTCAGTGAGGCACCACCTAGCTTTTCACTGAAGTATGCCACTGGTCTCCCTCCTTGGGTTAGCACTGCTCCTATGCCTATTTCAGAGGCATCACACTCCACTTCAAACGTCTTGTTGAAGTCGGGAAGGACTAACACTGGTGCGTGTGTAAGGCTGTCCTTCAAGGCCTTGAATGCCTTCTTCTGAGCTTCTCCCCAGCTGAATCCCACGTTCTTCTTCACTACTGCCGTCAGTGGTGAGGCAATACTGCTGAAGTTGGGCACGAATCTCCTATAGAAGCTGGCCAGTCCGTGGAAGCTCCTTACTTGGCTGATGTTTCCTGGTGTTGGCCATTCTTGTATGGCTCGAATCTTCTCTTTATCAACCTGTAGGCCCTGTGAACTCACAACAAAACCTAAAAAGACAAGCTTATCAGTACAAAAGCTGCACTTCTTGAGATTGGCATAAAGCTCTTCTTGTCGAAGGGTTTTAAGTACCATCTCAAGATGTGTGAGGTGTTCCCGTAGGCACTTACTATAAACCAAAATGTCATCAAAGTAAACTACTACGAACTTACTGATGTACGCCCTAAGAACTTGGTTCATAAGGCGCATGAAGGTGCTTGGGGCATTAGTCAAGCCAAATGGCATGACTGTCCACTCATAGAGTCCTTGCTTTGTCTTGAAAGCGGTTTTCCACTCATCACCTTCCTTCATTCTTACCTGGTGGTATCCACTTTGAGGTCTATCTTGGAGAAGATCGTGGCTCCACTCAGCTCATCTAGCATGTTATCCAGTCGTGGTATTGGATGCCTATACTTGACTGTGATGTTGTTGATGGCTCGGCAGTCCACACACATGCGCCAAGTCCCATCCTTCTTGGGCACTAGTAGCACTGGTACGGCACATGGACTGAGGCTCTCTCGAACATATCCCTTCTCCAGGAGTTCCTTGACTTGCTTCTCAAGCTCCTTGGACTCCTCTGGACTCATCCGGTAGGCTGGCCGGTTGGG
>CM032157.1:13933014-14077935 GCA_018901935.1 Pugionium cornutum | reverse complement strand
TAGAGGAAGATCAGCTAAGGAAAATGGGCCAAAAGAGCAAAGTAGAGTCCAAAGGCTTCTCAACAACACAAGGAACATCAGATACTTGGGCTTTAGTGGCAAGAGAGGTCAGGGCCCAAAGATTTTTAACCCTACTCCAAGTCAAAGACTAGGAGCAAGGCGCGTGCATGCCACAAGGACGGCCACCTTCCATTTCTTGGCCGTGAGGTAAGTTAAGGTAAGTTTCAATTCAAATATATGCCTCTTTCTGTTTTGCAGGGTAGGATCTAGATGCTTTACATTTTTGAGTCAAGAACATTTTAGAATAGGTCCTTTTTTGGTTATACACTTTTGTATCTTTTTCCTTTTGTGCACTTTTGTAAACTTTCCTTTTCTTTGTTTGAGTCGACCCTAGAAGGTCAAGCTGTCGAGCATATTAATAAGGCTCCTTCCAGCATTGTAGTTCGAAACCTTTTTGATTATTAATAAAGTAGAACTTTTTCCCTACAAGTTTTCTCTCTAAGAATCTTGTGCGCTTAGAACCTAGTTGAGACCAGCCCTCCTAGCTCTAAGTTTGGGATTTATCACGAGGTTCATCACCCCTCGTGTGGTTCACTTCACCCTTCCATCGTTTACCAACCCAAAAACCCCTATCCAAGAAGTCTAAGGTCGAGTTTCTCACCTACACTTCTCCAAACAGCCCACACGCATACATCCTTGAATCAAGGCTTGTATCATTTTGGTATAGAAGCTTAAAGCTCCTAAACCAGGTTGTTTCTATCCTTTTGCTTGTTTGGTTATTAGTTCTTGCATTGGTTTAAGTCGCATTCAAGAAAAATCAAAAAAAAAAAACATCAAACTCCAAACCGAGTGCATCTAGCCTTCTACGTGTATCACTAGGGTTTAGATTTACTTTTGCATTGCCATTCACGTTTTCTTTTTTGTTTAAATCATATTTCCTTTATTTTTAAGTTTAATTAAAAAGAAAAGAAAAAAGAAAATAGAAAAGATACTAAAAGAATTCGAATTGGACAGCTAGCACAAGTTGTCAAGAAAGTTTCCTTTTTTTCAAATCTTCATATCTTTGAATTTCCAATTCTCAGATTTTCTTCCTTTTTGCATATTTTCGAATCCTTACAAAAAGAAAACCTTCCTAATAATTTAGGAGCACCTAACTTGTCTTCTTTCTTTGTAGCACAATGGCAGAAGAAAATAGAGAAGCCACCGAAGCCATGATGGCCATGTTCACCACACTCCAAACACAACTCGCATCCATAGGCGAGAGGTTGGAGCGCGTGGAAAGACCAGTAAGATTCCAGGCCATAAGGCACGTGAGAGCTGAGCAGACCGTCCTGAGGGTCCTGAGCACCTTAGGACATGGCACGAACAGGAGGAACCCCAGCCAGATGGAGATGAGGACACACAACCTCATAACTATCACCATAGGCCGAGAGGACCTCCACGGCAACCAGAGGCAGAAGATGATGGCTTTGAGCCATATGGTCTTCACCAGAGACCAAGAATGCCTCCTAGACGTCATGAGGATGGAGATGAACACACCTACAACCGGGTAAATCATCCTTATGTTAAGCTAACTCCTCCTAGTTTTGCAGGAAAAGTAGACACCGAGGCTTACCTAGATTGGGAGAGGCGAATGGATCATATCTTTGATCACTACAACCAACCAGGACCTAGGAGAGTCTCAATGGCAGTAGCACAACTCACGGACAATGCCCTCATCTGGTGGGATCGTGAGGTGTCTGACAGAAGGAGGAAGAGAATGAGACCGTAGACTCATGGGTCATGAAAGACCTCATGCGACAAAGGTATGTTCCACCCTTTCATAGATTTGCGACGTTTTACTCTTAAGCAGGGTACCAGATCAGTAGAGGAGTACTATGAAGAGTTAGAGGTTAAGGAACAGATTGGAGCTCAATGATGATGAAGAAGCATTGATGGCACAATTCTTGGATGGACTCCAAGAAAGGATCAGCTGCAAGGTGGAAAGGCAAATCTACAAGACTTCAAGGACTTGTTCCACCTATCTGTGCAAGCTGAACAGCACATCAACGTAAGAGCCAAGACATCCGCAGCAAGCCTAAGACACCTTGGGCACCAAGCAACATGCCTAAGATAGTGGACAAAGGCAAAAGCGTAGAGATCGAGTCAAGGTTCAAGAGCAAGCCTCCTGAACCCACCCGTGACCAGAGAGAGCCTGGTAAGTCTTCTAACCCTCAAAGATCACGTGACATAACTTGTTTCAAGTGCAGGGGACGTGGACACATCTCAAGGGGGTGCCCAAACAACCGAGTCATGCTGATTACGGAGGCAGGAGAATATGAGTCCCAAGATGAAGAGGACTATGAACCAGAAGGAGAATATGGTGACATTGAGTACCCTGATGTGGGGGAAGTGCTGGTCACTAGGTGTATCCTCAGTGCAATGGTGGATCCTTCAGAGACCATCCAAAGGAGAACATCTTCCACAGCCGTTGCACCATCAAGGGAAATGTATGTAACCTCATCATAGATGGTGGTTCTTGCACTAACGTTGCTAGTGCGTATATGGTTGATAAGCTAGGTCTAGGACACGGCATCCTCGACCATATAGACTGAGATGGCTCGATGACAAAGTGGAGCTCAAGATTCATGAGCAAGTCACTGTGCCATTCAGTGTGGGCAAGTACCAAGACCAAGTGGTGTGCGACGTGGTGCCCATGCAAGCTGGCCATCTTCTACTAGGAAGACCATGGCAGTTTGACAAAGAGACCAGGCATGATGGCCGAACCAATCTATACACCTTCGTGCATGACAAGAGAAAGGTCAGCCTAGCTCCTCTTACACCTGCCCAAGTACATGAGCTACAACTCCAAATGAGTAAGGAGAAGAAACTTATCAAGTCTAATTTTTTTATTCAACCAATTCAAGTCCGGAGAGCTTTAGCCTCGAAGGATTTAATGTTACTAATGGTTTTCAAGGAAGTGTTGAGTATAGAACAGGGACAGGTAGAGCTACCTCCTGAAGTGGCAACTCTCCTCAACAAATTCCAGGATGTATTTCCAGAGGAGATACCAGCAGGCTTGCCTCCTTTCGTGGCATAGAACACCAGATTGATCTAGTGCCCGGAGCAGCCCTGCCCAACCGGCCAGCCTACCGGATGAGTCCAGAGGAGTCCAAGGAGCTTGAGAAGCAAGTCAAGGAGCTCCAGGAGAAAGGATATGTTAGAGAGAGCCTCAGTCCATGTGCCGTACCAGTGCTACTAGTGCCAAGAAGGATGGGACTTGGCGCATGTGCGTGGACTGCCGAGCAATCAACAACATCACAGTCAAGTACAGGCATCCAATACCACGACTGGATGACATGCTAGATGAGCTGAGTGGACGGTCTTCTCCAAGATAGACCTCAAAAGTGGATACCACCAGGTAAGAATGAAGGAAGGTGATGAGTGGAAGACTGCTTTCAAGACAAAGCAAGGGCTCTCTGTGGACAGTCATGCTATTTGGCTTGACTAATGCCCCAAGCACCTTCATGCGCCTTATGAACCAAGTTCTTAGGCGTACATCAGTAAGTTTGTAGTGGTTTACTTTGGTGATATACTAGTTTATAGTAAGTGCCTACGGGAACACCTCACACATCTTGAGATGGTACTTAAAACCCTTCGACAAGAAGAGCTTTATGCCAATCTCAAGAAGTGCATCTTTTTTACTGATAAACTTGTCTTTTTAGGTTTTGTTGTAAGTTCACAGGACCTACAGGTTGATGAAGAGAAGATTCGAGCCATACAAGAATGGCCAACACCAGGAAACATCAGCCAAGTAAGGAGCTTCCACGGACTGGCCAGCTTCTAAAGGAGATTCGTGCCCAACTTCAGCAGTATTGCCTCACCACTGACGGCAGTAGTGAAGAAGAACATGGGATTCAGCTGGGAGAAGCTCAGGAGAAGGCATTCAAGGCCTTGAAGGACAGCCTTACACACGCACCAGTGTTAGTCCTTCCCGACTTCAACAAGGCGTTTGAAGTGGAGTGTGATGCCTCTGGAATAGGCATAGGAGCAGTGCTAACCCAAGGAGGGAGACCAGTGGCATACTTCAGTGAGAAGCTAGGTGGTGCCTCACTGAACTACCCCACTTATGACAAAGAGCTCTATGCCCTTGTCCGAGCATTGGAGACTTGGCAGCATTACTTGCTGTCCAAGGAGTTTGTGATCCACACTGATCATGAGACTCTCAAACACCTCAGAGGGCAAACCAATCTCAAGAGGAGACATGCCAGGTGGATGGAGTTCATAGAGACCTTCCCGTACATCATCAACTACAAGAAGGGCAAAAATAATGTGGTAGCCGATGCACTATCGAGGAGGTTTGCCTTGATATCGACCATGGAGGCAAAGGTCCTAGGGTTCAAGCACATCAAGGACCTATACAAGGATGATCCTGACTTTGCTGAGAGCTACAAGGAATGTGGCATAGGGAGTCATGGCAAGTTCTACATCCATGAAGGATTCTTGTTCCGAGAAAGAAGGCTGTGCATACCACAAGGATCATTAAGGGAGCTTATCATCCGAGAAGCTCATAGAGGAGGACTCATGGGCCACTTTGGTGTCGACAAGACTCTAGCAGTGGTCAAGGAGCACTTCTACTGGCCACACATCAAGAGGACAGTAGAAGCTCATTGTGCAAGATGCGTCACTTGCAAGAAGGCAAAGTCCCGAGTGCAACCCCACGGGTTGTATCTCCCACTGCCCATACCCTCCATGGGTGGAAATCTCAATGGACTTTGTTCTAGGTCTGCCCAAGATCAACCACAAAGATGCAATCTTTGTAGTGGTGGACATATTCTCCAAGATGGCACACTTCATTCCATGTGCCAATGTCAATGATGCCACACAAACAGCTGAGCTGTTCTTCAGGGAGATAGTACGGCTTCATGGAGTGCCAAGGACAATCGTATCTGACAGGGACACCAAGTTCCTCAGCCATTTCTGGAGGACCCTTTGGAGAAAGCTAGGCACGAAGCTACTCTTCTCTACCACCTGCCATCCTCAAACCGATGGCCAAACTGAAGTTGTCAACAGAACACTATCAACTCTTCTCAGAACTACACTAGGGAAGAACCTAAAGACTTGGATGGAGTGCCTGCCATTCATAGAGTTCGCTTACAACCGAGCCGTGCACTCAGCAACCAAGAAGACACCATTTGAATTGGTATAAGGCTTCAACCCTCTCACACCATTGGAGCAAACACCACTACCACCAGCTGAGATGACCAACCTCAACGGAGCATCCAAGGCAGAGTTCATAAGGAGATTACACCAGAAGGTAGCAGAAAACTTGGAGAAGAGGACCGGATAGTACGTGACTCATGCCAACAAGGGAAGAAAGGAGGTGATCTTTCAACCAGGCGATTGGGTGTGGCTACACCTACGGCAGGAGAGGTTCCCAAACCTAAGGAGTTCCAAGCTAGCACCAAGAGGAGATGGACCATTCAGAGTGCTCGAGAGGATCAACAACAACGCCTACCGGATCGAGCTCCCAGGTGAGTTTAATGTGTCCAATACGTTCAATGTTACTGACTTAGCCCCTTTCCATGCAGATGAACCAGTTTTGAGGAAGGAGGGGATGATGAGGACATCAGGTCGTACATCCAGCCAGGAGACCAGACTGGCCGACCAGGAAGCTTGCCGAGACAGCAGGACCATCTGGCACGTCTGCCGGACCAGGCAGTACCGCCGGACCCTCGACCTATAGGACCAGACCGGTCAACACGCCGGCGGAGAGGCCCAAGCTTCCGGCACACTTGGTGGGGACGTGGATGACAACGCCGGTCCCTCTGGTGACCGCCAACTCCGGGATCAACTTGGCGGTCTGAAGGCATCCGGCCAGTACTGCACAATCCAGCCGGTACAGCCGATCCAGCAGTACAGCATTTCCACTTCCACACAAGAGGACTCGGACCAAATGAGCTACCAGCTCCAGGACATGCACCTAGAAGAAGTATCTACACCAGTGGTACCTCCAGGAGCAATGACAAGAAGCAGATCAAGGCACTCTTCCACAAATTCAGCTTATGGGTCGACAAGCTCCTAGAGGAAGAGCAGCTAAGGACAATGGGCCAGAAGAGCAAATTAGAGTCCAAAGGCTTCTCAACAACACAAGGAACATCAGAGACTTGGGCTTTAGTGGCAAGAGAGGTCAGGGCCCAAAGATTTTTAACCCTACTCCAAGTCAAAGACTAGGAGCAAGGCGCGTGCATGCCACAAGGACGGCCACCTTCCATTTCTTGGCCGTGAGGTAAGTTAAAGTAAGTTTCAATTCGAATATATGCCTTTTTCTGTTTTGCAGGGTAGGATCTAGATGCTTTACATTTTTGAGTCAAGAACATTTTAGGAATAGGTCCTTTTTCAGTTATACACTTTTGTATCTTTTCCTTTTGTGCACTTTTGTAAACTTTCCTTTTCTTTGTTTGAGTCGACCCTAGAAGGTCAAGCTGTCGAACATATTAATAAGGCTCCTTCCAGCATTGTAGTTCGGACAACCTTTTTGATATTAATAAAGATAGAACTTTTTCCCCCAACAAGTTTTCTCTCAAGAATCTTGTGCGCTTAGAACCTAGTTGAGACCAGCCCTCCTAGCTCTAAGTTTGTGATTTATCACGAGGTTCATCAGCCCTCGTGTGGTTCACTTCACCTTTCCATCGAATACCAATCCAAAAACCTCTATCCAAGAAGTCTAAGGTCGAGTTTCTCACCTAAACTTCTCCAAACAGCCCACGCGCATACATCCTTGAATCAAGGCTTGTATCAGTTTGCCCTCTAAGGTGTTTGAGAGTCTCGTGATCAGTATGGATCACAAACTCCTTGTACAACAAGTAATGTTGCCAAGTATCAAAAGTTCGGATTAGGGCATAGAGCTCCTTGTCGTAAGTGGGGAATTCAATGAGGCCCCACCTAAATTCTCACTAAAGTATGCTACTGGCCTTCCTCCTTGGGTTAGCACTGCTCCTATGCATATTTTAGAGGCATCACACTCCACTTCAAACGTCTTGTTGAAGTCGGGCAGGACTAGCACTGGTGCATGCGTGAGGTTTTCCTTCAAGGCCTAGAATGTCTTCTCTTGAGCTTCTCCCCAGCTGAATCCCACATTCTTCTTCACTACTGCCATCAATGATGAGGCAATGCTGCTGAAGTTGGGCATGAATTTTCTGTAGAAGCTGGCCAGGCCGCGGAAGCTTCTGACTTGTTTGATGTTGCTCGGTGTTGGCCATTTTTGTATGGCTCGAATCTTTTCTTCATCAACCTGTAAGTCCTGTGAACTTACAACAAATCCTAAGAAAATAAGCTTGTCAGTACAAAAGGAGTAATTCTTGAGATTGGCATAAAACTCTTCTTGTCGAAGGGTTTTAAGCACCATCTTAAGATGTGTAAGGTGTTCCCGTAGGCATTTACTGTAAACAAGTATGTCATCAAAATAGACTATTACAAACTTACTGATGTATGCCCTAAGAACTTGGTTCCTAAGGCGCATGAAGGTGCTTGGGGCATTAGTCAAGCCAAATGGCATGATTGTCCACTCGTATAGCCCTTGATTTGTCTTGAAAGTAGTCTTCCACTCGTCACTTTCTTTCATTCTGACCTGGTGGTATCCAGTCTTGAGGTCTATCTTGGAAAAACATGTGGCCCCACTCAGCTCATCTATCATGTTGTCCAACTGTGGTATAGGATGCTGGTACTTGACTGTGATGTTGTTGATTGCTCAGCAGCCTACGCACATTCGCCAAGTCCCATCCTTCTTGGGGACTAGCAACACTAGTATGGCACATGGACTGAGGCTCTCTCGAACATAGCCTTTCTCCAGGCGCTCCTTAACCTGCTTCTCAAGCTCCTTGGACTCCTCGGAACTCATCCGGTAGGCTAGTCGATTGGGTAAGGCTGCTCCGGACACGAGGTCGATCTGGTGCTCGATGTTGCATAAAGGAGGCAAGCTTACTGGTATCTTCTCAGGGAATACATCCTGGAACTTGTTGAGGAAGGCTGCTACTTCATGAGGTAGATCTACCTGTTCTTACTCTACACTCAAAACCACTTTGAAAACCATTAGTAACATTAAGTCCTTTGAGGCTAAAGCTCTCCGGACATGACTTAGTTGCATGAGAAAATTAGATTTAATGAGTTTCTTTTCCTTACTCATTTGCTGTTGGAGCTCGTGTACCTGGACAGGTGTGAGAGGAGCTAGGCTAACATTTCTCTTATCGTGCACAAAGGTGTAGAGATTGGTTCGACCATCATGCCTTGTCTCCTTTTCGAACTGCCATGGTCTTCCTAGCAGAAGATGGCCAGTTTGCATAGGTATTACGTCACAAACTACCTAATCCTGGTATCTGTCCACACTAAATGCCACGGTTACTTGCTCATGGATCTTGAGCTCCACCTTGCCATCTACCCATCTCAGTCTATATGGACGGGGGTGTTTTGTCTTCTCTAGAATCTTGCTAAGCAGCATATGGTTAATGAGGTAATCGTTTCATTTTTTTGATGCTGTATACTAAATAGGATTTGGGTTGTGATTATTTTTCTAACTGATTCTTCATTCTGTAAAGCTTAGATATCCTGAGAGCTGTATGAAATTTAGGTATGATCCTACTTTCCCCATCCGAGGACTGTACTATGATAAACAAAAAGGATGCCTCATGAAGTTGGATTTCTTTGGTTCGATCGAGCCAGATGGGTGTTATTTTGGTCGTCGTAAGGTATTGATTTTTCTCTTATGTTTTCTTCTTTGAACTGCTGCTTTGCAATGAAGGCTGTGAGCTCTGAATAATATTTAATACTGTACAGCTAAGTAGAAAGGAGCTTGAAAATATGTATGGAACAAGACATATAGGTCGTGATCAAGCCAGAGGCCTGGTGGGATTGATGGATTTCTTCTGTTTCAGCGAGGTCAGTTTAATCAGCGGAAAGGACCGTGATTTAGTCATCTCTAAATTGTTTGATTGCAACTTTTTTTTTTACTTTTGTCAGGCATGTCATATTGCAGACATGGTTCAATATTTTGTGGATGCCAAACTTGAGTTTGATGCCTAATGGCCTAGAATCTCACCGGTCTCTCCACACGCTCTAGCCTCTCGCTGATTAATGCGAATTGTGTTTGGAGGGTGGTGAACATGGCCATCATGGCCTTGGTTGCATCTTGTTTTCCTTCAGCCGTCGTGTGCTACAAAAAGAAAAACAAGTTAGTTTGCTCCTAAGAATTTATTAGTAGAGTTTTCTTTTATAATAGAAGATGCAAATAGAAAAGAAAAATTTGAAAAAATGAAAGATTCTACAATTAATGTTGCAAATCCTAATAATTAATGCAAATTTTCTAGATTTCTTTTTTTTGTCGAATTTTCTTGATTTTTTTTTGCTTTTGATTTAACTTATTTAAGAATGGAAAATATGCTTTTAACAAAAAAAACGAAGTTGCAATGAAAAGAATGATTCTAGACCCTAGTGATGCACTTAGAAGCTAGATGCACTCGGTTTGAATTTTAGATGTTATTTTTTTTATTTTTTTATTTTTTTAATGAAACTTAAACTAATGCACGAATTGGAATTAAAAATAAAGTAAAGGATAGAAACAACCTGGTTTTAGGAGATTAAGCTCTGATATCAAAATGATACAAGCCTTGAATCAAGGTCGTAACACTCGCGGACTAGTTAGAGAAGATTAGGCGATAAACTCGGCTTTAGACTTCTGGATGGGGGCTTTCTGGTGGGTATTGGATGGAGAGGTGAAGTGAACCATACGAGGGGTGATGAACCTTGTGATAAATCACAACTTAGAAACTAGGAGGGCTGGTCTCAACTAGGGTTCTAAACGAAATAGTTTTATGAGAAAAACTCGTAGAAAAAAGTTATATCTTTATTAATATCAAAAAGTTGTCGAACTACAATGCTGAATGAGCCTTATTACTATGTTCGGCAGCCTTGACCTTCTAGAATCGACCCAAACTAAAAATGGAAAATTTACAAAAGTGCATAATGAAAATTACAAAAAGGAAATAACCGAAAAAAGACAACTACCTAAATTGTTCTTGACTCAAAAATGAAAAACTACTAATTCCTATCCTGTAAAACAGAAAAGGCAAATATATAATTGAAAATTTACCATTCTTACCTTTTGGCCAAGAAATTGAAGGTGGCCGACCTTGTGGCATGCACGCGCCTAACTCATAGTCTTCAACTTGGAGTAGGGTTACGAATTATTGGGCCTTGACCTCTTTTGCCATGAGAGCCCAAGTCTCTGGAGTCCTTTGCAATGTTGAGAAGCCTTTGGACTCTTCCTTGTACTCTTGGCCCAATGCTCCTTGTCGATGATCTTCTAAGAGCTTGTCTACCCACAAGCTGAACTTGTGAAAGAGTGCTCTTGTTCTACTCCTTGTCATGGTTCCTAGTGGCACCATTGGTGTAGAAACTTTATCCAGGTTCATGCCTTGAAACTGGTAGCTGAGTTGATCCGAGTCTCCTTGTGCCGAGGTGGAAATGGTGGTGCAATCGCATGAGCCAGCTGGATTGTGCGTAGAGCTGGCCGAGTTGAGATCGGAGCCGGCCAGATTGATTTCTGAACCGGTGGTGTCACCACTTGGGCCGGAGGTGTTGTTCACGTTGCCGCGAGTTGGGCCGGAGGTTTGGGCCTCTCTGTCGGAAAAGTTGGTCAGCCCGGCCCGGCTGATCATAGGGCCGGTGGTACGGCTTGGGGCGGCAGACGCGCCAAATGGCCCGGCTATCTCGGGCAAGTATTCTGGTCGGCCATTTTGGTCTTCTGGCTGGCCAGACGATCTGATGTGCTCATCACATTGTCTCATCTGCATCCATTGAATCCTCTTTTTCTTTGCCCTTTTCTCCAATTTTTTTGAGTATCTTCTTACAATCATGCTAACCTTTTCTTCGAGACACTCATATTGATCTTTTTTTTGACTAACCTTAGTGCAATACCTTATCTTCTTGATAGATTATTCTTGCTATGTTCTAGTTCATAAGATTGCATCATTCAAACAACTTGATCAAACTTCATCTCGTCCAAGTTCATTGATACCTCGATTGATGATTGTGTGTCTGGAACTTTTCAGGAAGACATCGAAAAAACTTCTTGACCAGGTTTTTGTCTTTATATTTCTTCCCAAGCACTAGAGCTTCATTGGAAATTGAGTTGAGCTTACCACTAAATCCCTCAATCGATTCATCATCTCCCATAGTGAGAGTTTTGAACTGTGAGTGCCAACATATCAATGCGAGTTCGACGCACATTGCTTATTCCTTCATATGATGTCTAAAGAGAGTCCCATGCCTCCTTGGCTGTTGAAAAACCTTGCACGATCTTGAATTGATCCTTGGTTAGAGATGTCCAGATCACTGATAGAGCTTTAGAATTATATATGGACATGATTTTTTCTTGTGCTGTCCAATCCCTTTTCGGTTTGGGTATCAAATTCCCTTCTTCTCATTTGATCATAAGCTATGTCCATCCTTCTTCCACAATTGTCCAAACGTCTTCATCTATTCCTTTGATTAATGCGTTGATTTGAACTTTCCACCAGCGAAAATTCTCTGCTTCAAGTAACATAAGTTTTACCGATGTGAAGTGCTACAATTTTCCATGCTATAGTCTTTGAATCTCACATGTTTTATAAGTAAAGAACAATGTTTCGTACCAGATGAAAGGCTCTGATACCAATTGCTAGTGTAGAAACTCGATAGAAACCACTTCACAAGAGATTTCTTTTATTAACTAGAATCTTGTTAAGTTGATTACAACAAATCGCACTTAACCTTTGACAATTACACAGTCCTACGCGTGTAAATTGTGCCTAAAACAATTTCTAGTCTATCCAAAATATCTTACTCTCATTTGTTTTGTTCATGGCAGAGCAGACACACTCTTGCTTGAGTGAACCAAAACGAACACTCTCTAACCTTTACACGATCTCTCCCCAACACCCTAGAAAACCCTAAGCAATACACTTGTGTTTTTTAATTTCTGGATACTTTTCCTGAATGCTCCAACCCTTTTTATACTTGGCGGTTGTAGCATTCATCAGGGAGCTTTCTTTTTCATGTTAAAGAATATTTATTGATCTGTCTTGATGTTGCTTTCATTTTGCATCCAGATCCACTTCTCCTTTCATGTTTCCATTTTGCTTGCACCTACCTGGATCCTTGTCATTAATGCAGATATGAGTTTCCTTTTCTCCTTCATGTTGTTTCTTGTTTTTCATCCAACTTGATCGTTGTCATTAATACAGCCGAGTTTCCTTTTTGCTCCAAGATTCTTTCGATGCTATTTCCATTTTTTCACACATCCTCAATCTTCCCCTTTTTAGTTTAGTGTGATACTCAAGCAATCTTCTTCGACTATGATTCAAGCAATCTTCTTTGATTTGTGATATTCCTGCAAAGTATAAACACAACGAACACACCACATACAAGCACTATTTCTACTGACTATTGATTTGCAAATTACATAGATCACTTTCACAACATTGCTCCCCCACACTTGAAGCTCCACCTGCGTCTTTATCTTCACAATCATCTCCCCCTGCTTAAGTATACAACTAAGATAAAAACACAAGTAGGAAAAAGTGGCAGAATGTAATAGGCGCAAGATAACATCAACGACAATTTAGAGCGCTTGACGATCCTCACCCGACAACCCAAAAGATAGGCTTGATGGGCATTGAGAAGAAGCAGACTAAGGGTACTAACAAGCCGAGATAACCCATAGAGAAACGACTTCATAGTGAACAATGAGAACATAATTGAATAAATACTCAATTATGATCAATCCAGATTCGTTCCGAGATATACTATCAATACAACCAAAACCTTTATGAGAAAAAAATGATTACATAGTAAACATCATTATTCAGACAGTGAGGGACCCTAAATCAATGAGAGTAGGAACATAAACTACTAACAAGAATACTAACTATTTAAGTGGACTTATGTAGACAAACCTTAATTTGATCAGGACCACTAATTGGCAGCAAAATCCGAATGCACACTTCCCTCATATCCGATCCATTATGGATGACTAGTTTTTCACACTGTTATGCCTTTATCAAAGTTTACTCTTAGTTATAAAGGTAGCTTGAAGTATCTTTGATCAAAAGAAATGCTCTATGATTATGAGCTTTATTGACACATCTGTTGAGATGTTGTATTCAGACTAGAATCAGACGATGGTCTTGATTTTTTGTTGTATATGATTCTGATGGACTTTTTTGTCTCTTCCTTTTTTTTCTTTTTTCTCTTTTTTTTTAATTTAATTTTGCCTTTAGCTATTTGACCTTCTTCATATTGGTGAGATGAGAAACGCATGACGGCATGAAAAGCAGCTCTTTTTCATCACGCTATAAGATCATGATGTTTGGTGGTGTACATCAGACTTGCTCCAACCTTTGTTCCCTATCTCAGATCAAATCAATTCACACAAACACTCAGAGCTTACATACACCAATGGATTTTCTCAGATTCTTATCAGAGTTTACACCCACCAGAATAATGGTCAAAGCCACTTGTATAAAAACAGGTTCTTGGAGCAAAAAATGTGAATTGCCAACCAATACTCTCGACAATCTCATATGGAAGATCATGCTAAGACATGCTATTTTTTCATACAAACCTTTCCACGACCGTTTTAGATATTTTTATTAGCGGCCAACCTCGAATAACAATCATTTAAAACCAATAAAAATTTAATGTTTGTAATAGACTTGTGAGTTCATCATATTATGTCTACTAAACACCTCATGAAAAGTTAAGACACTATCATTACGATAACAACTCTGGATATTGCTGAATACGTGGTGTATACATTTAACATTTTTCACACTTCCAAACATATTGCTTATAGTTCAATATCGTGTTTTTCCAATAATATTGTTGTCCTTTTATCTTGAATACCATCATACATCCTCCAAGGTGACTTGGATAAACCTTAATTTGTTTCTGCAATAGTAACGTTTGTGTCATTTCCATGAATTCCTTGTAAGAAATGTTCATCTATGCTTTTTTATATATCTCAACGCGATGATACTGAACAACACACTAGTTTTCTTTTATTTCCTCGCATCCCTATTATCTTGACATTTTTCTTGTGGAAAATCACTCCAAAAGTGAAGTTCTATAATCGGATATTTACACATGTTTTTTTGAGAAGTTAGAGACTTTTCTTTCTTACTCAAGATCAACTTGTCACTATACACAACAACCAATACGTTTCTAACACTCTTGATACTTGATATCCCTTCCACATAAATCAATAGCTATTCTATGGAGTCTCAGTTTGAAGTTAAGATAGCTAATGCATTTGTCATTTTGTCACTCT
Organism: Pugionium cornutum; assembly: GCA_018901935.1. Classification (NCBI taxonomy): domain Eukaryota; kingdom Viridiplantae; phylum Streptophyta; class Magnoliopsida; order Brassicales; family Brassicaceae; genus Pugionium; species Pugionium cornutum. Next base: position 14,063,594 of record CM032157.1, on the reverse strand, counting down.
GGAACTCAGTTATTGTAAAACATTTTCTTAATTTTCCCCCATTCATATATATTGGGGGGGAAAGTGTATACATTCATAATCAAAATAAAAGTTAATGTAAAGTGTTTCGTCAAATCTTTCCTTGTAATTTTAACCAATTTAATGTTGTATGCTCCTCCTATTACACCTCCTAATATTATAAATAGGGTTTTTTCTTGTAAACTTGATCACTCAACTTTTTAAATAAAAACAGCTTCTTCTCTTAAGTTTGAGAATGATTCTCTTCTTAATATGATTGTTGGTGTGTAATATTTTTTAGTCAACATTTACTAGCCTTAGTGTGTAATATCTAAGTTGATATCTTAGGTAAATCAATAATCTTTCTGCAGCTACTGTGTAACCCTTCAGTCCACAACCTTTAAACATATTGAATTTTGTTTCATTCTGTTACAAAGCATATCTCAACCGCAACAGAAGTGAATTCTTTGGGAGGTTTTGCATCATCTGGTATCAAAACACACTTCTGATCAGTTATCCCTATCCCTCATCTCTATATCTCTTCATTTCCATCTGCTTAGATTGCATCAACTTGTGTATCGATTTGCATCAGTTGATTAATCGAAAAAAAAACATATTCATATAATTGCATTGTTGTTTTTATCCAATATTGCATCAGTTTATCACATCAAAATCAATCCCAACCCATTGCATTTTCACATTAGAAAATAACACACTCGCAACTCTTCATCTTCCATCAAAACTTTTTTAGAACATGAACTTTTAACACATTTGTTAAGTGTATTTGTATGTCATAAAGAAATCATACATCAGAAATACCAAACTTGTTAATTGAGGCTCTAGTAACAGAAATGAAGAAAGCATTACAAATAGAGCTGGAAGCCATTCACTTGCGGCTTGGTGATGTTCAAAAAATAGTAACCCAGAAGGAGGTCCAAGGAGAACTAGAAATCCCTTTAGACATGGCCAAAATGAAGAAAGATAAGCTTACTATAGCCGTGGTAGTAAAGGCAGTAGGAGAACCCAAAGGAGGCCTAGGTATGTAAGAGAAGAAAGAGGTCAGCCTAATGATACTTTATGAGGTCTTAAACTTAAGATACCATCATTCTATAGAAAAAAATGATCCAAACACTTACCTGGAATGAGAGAAGAAGATCGAACTGGTGTTTGATTATCAACACTATTCCGAGATCATCAGGGTCCTCGTATCTTCTACTGAGTTTTATGAGTATGCACTCAACTGGTGGGATCAACTGGTGACTTCTAGAAGACGTAATGGTGAGTATCGAGTAGAAACATGGGCTGAGATGAAATCTATAATGAGGAAAAGGTTTGTGCCCAGCCATTACCACCGTGAACTTCACCAAAAGCTAAGGAGATTCAATCAAGGAAGCTGAAGTGTTGAGGACTGCTACTAGGAGTTGGAAACCCTTATAATCAAAGCAGACATTTCAAAAGATAGAGAAGCTACTGTGGCAAGATTTTTAGGACTTAATCATGAAATTCAAGATAGAATGGAGCTGGAACATTATGTGGAGCTAGAGGAAATGTTGTACAAAGCTATACTGATGGAACAACAGCTAAAAAGAAAAAGTTATACTAGGCCAAGCTATAGAGACATTGAACATCAGATTGATTTTGTACCTGTAACCTCACTACCAAATAGACCAGCTTATATAACCAATTCCGTTGAGACTAAGAAGCTGCAAAGACAAGTTAATGAGCTAATGGAGAAGGGCTACATCAGGGATGGCATGAGTCCTTGTGTTGTACTAGTTTTACTTTTGCCAAAGAAAGATGGCAGCTGGCTCATGTGTGTTGATTGTAGAGAAATCAACAACATTACGATAAAGTTTCTCCATCCAGTCCCTATGTTAAATGACATACTTGATTAATTGCATGGTTCTAGAATGTTTTCTAAAATAGATCTGAAGAGTGGGTACCATCAAATACGCATGAAAGAAGGGGGTGAATGGAAAACTGCATTTAAATCTAAGCATGGATTATATGAATAGTTAGTCATGCCATTTGGGTTAACAAACGCACCTAGTACTTTCATGAGGTTGATGAATCATGTTCTTAGAGTATTCATAGGAGTCTTTGTTGTAGTATACTTCGATGACATCTAGAAGAGCATGCTAGTCATTTGACATCGGCTCTAAATGTTCTTAGAAAAAATAGCATATGCCAATCTTAAGAAATGCACTTTTTGTACATATAACATTGTGTTCCTAGGCTTCGTTGTAAGTTCAGATGGTATTAAGGTTGATGAGGAGATGGTCAAAGCTATTAAGGAATGGCCAAGCCCAAAAACAGTAGGAGAAGTGAGAATTTTTCATGGGCTAGTTGGCTCTTATAGACGCTTTGTCAAGGATTTTAGCACTATTGATGTTCTATTTACTGAAGTAATAATGAAAGACGTAGGATTCAAATGGGGAGAAGCTCAAGAAAGCTCACTCCAAGCTTTGAAAGAAAAGCTTACATATGCACCTCTTCTATCTTTACATGATTTTCATAAAACCTTTGATATAGAATTTGATGCTTCTGGTATAGGTATTGGAGCTGTTTTAATGAAAGATAAGAAACCTATAGCCTATTTCAGTGAAAGGCTTGGAGGAGCCACCCTCAACTATCCAACCTACAACAAGGAATTGTGTGCCTTGGTCCGTGCTTTATAAACTTGGCAACATTACTTGTAGCCTAAGGATTTCGTGATTCATATTGATCATGAGTCATTCAAGTACTTAAAGGGCCAACAGAAGCTGAACAAAGGCATGCAAGGTGGGTTGAGTTCATAGAAACATTTCCGTATGTCATCAAATACAAACAAGGTAAGGAGAGTGTTGTAGCGGATGCATTGTCATTGAGATATGCATTGTCATTGATGCAAAGTTGTTAGGTTTTGAACAAATTAAAAAGGTATACGAAACTGATCCTGAATTTAAAGACGTATACACTGCTAGCAAAAGTTTTCTTCAGGAAAATACTATCGGTATGAAGGATTCCTATTTTGATAATAGATTATGTGTGCCTAACTATTTTATTCGAGACTTGTTAGTTAGGGAAACCTATGGAGCAGGATTGATGGGGCATTTTTGGAGTTGCTAAACTCTTATGGTAATGCAAGATCATTTCCATTGGCCACATTTGAAGAGAGACGTAGAAAGAATATGTGCAAGGTGTGCCACATGCAAAATAAGTTTACAAGGATCTACATTCATAGTCAAAATAAGAGTTAATGTAGTCAAGGTCTTTGGTCAAGTCTTTCCCTTGTAATTTTAACTAGTTTGATGTTGTAGGCTCCTCATATTACGCCTCCTAACAGTATAAATAGGGGTTTTCTCTTGTAAACTTGATCATTCAAACTTTTCAAATAAAAACAGTTTCTTTTCTTAAGTTTGATAGTGATTCTCTTTTTAATTTGATTGTTGGTGTGTAATATCCTTCAATCAACATTAGTAGCCTTAGTGTGTAATATCTATGCTACAATCTTAAGATAAATAAGTAGTCTTTCCAAAGCTATTGTGTGACCCTTCAATCCACAATCTTTGAACAGATTGAATTTCAATTCCTTTTGTTGCAAAGCCTATCTCAACCGCATTCACAAGTGCATTCTTTGGGAGGTTTCGCATCATTCAGAAAGAGATGACGATATAAATCTAGTGGCTTTGGATGGAGGGAGTAACACATCTTGAGAAGAAAAACAAAGAATATGAGTTTGAAGTGCCTGGTGTAACACACAAAATATTGTTGCATCAAATAGTGAATTTTGAAAGTGATCAACAGGTAGATGTTCGAGTTGAATTCAAAATCCTTTATGAGAATTAGGTTAAACTGATTAATGATAATATGTAGTTGCTCAAGGATAAAACGATGTTAGAAGCAAATGTTAACATACTAGAACTAAAAAGCAATAACAAAAGAAATAGTCATGGGGCAGAGCGTGCAAGTAGTAAAAGCTGTGTAAGAAGAACAGTCTAAGCTACAAAGAATTCAAAGTATGGAGCTAAAATTAAACAAGATGAATGAATTGTTGATTCATGAAAGAGACAGGAGCAAATTATTGGAACATAACTTGAAATAAAATTATAAGAAGATTTGAATGATGAAAAAAGAATCTGAGTCTTTGGATCACATTTTGGCCATGAGAAAACCTATGAAACAGAACTAGGGTTTGGATTACACAGGATGTAAAGTAAATGGTGTTTTTGGTATAGAGACTGAGTACAAGAATTGTGTTCAAAGTGTCAATGCAAAGACAAAAGTTTGAACGTGGAAAAAAATCTGCCAACAAAACTTCAAATATGGTTGTAACAATTGATGCAAGGAGTAGTTACACAAGAAACAAATACAATGGATGTTACCACTGTAGGAAGATGGGGGCACATCAGATGAAATGGTAAGGCTCTCTACAACTGTATGAGATATGCTTGGGTACAAAATAATTGTTATGCAGAACCTAGAAGATATCATATGATATGGATCGACAAACGGGTTTTATACTATAAGTCACAAGGTGGGCCAGACAATAACACTATGTGCAACTTGTGTGTGTCACACAAACATAGTCAAGGATCTCCTATTGAGAATGATGAATCAGTTAATCACAAATCTGCCAAAAAGGAACCCAAAAAAATTCTAATCTATCGAAATCCCTTAGTTGAAAACATTATGTGTACGTGTCCAATACACATAAGAGGTGGTCAAAAATCATTTAGGAATGTAAAACATGAAAATTCAAATCGATGGAAAAACCATCGGATTCAAAGATCTCGAGCGAGATGTTTGTTACGTAGGTGTGACAATGATCAGAGTATGATTTGGAGATTTTCAATGAGTTTCATTACTAAGTGAGAGAGATTGAAGAGTAAAAGTATTTAATAAAGGGGGAGTTTGAACTGATGTTTCTCTAAGTATATAGATAGTGAACTTGAGTTATAAAATTCAATGAAAAGAAGGGAGATTATTAGCACCATATTCCATCAATAAAACATGCGAAGTCTATGCAAAGATTTTAGAGACAATGTCGATTAAGTAACGTGACATAATCCCACTGGAGATGGATTAACAAGTCATGTGCAAGAAAAGAATCTTTACAAAAGGAATATTATGCAATATTGAAAAAGAGGTTGAGATACCTAGATACGAATCCATATATAAACAAAGGCATTCAAGAGGCTAGGGTATTGTACTTGAAGAGGAAAAGAGACTTTTGCACATAAAATTGGTGAGTGAAAAAAAAGAGTACAAAACTATTGCTGTGAGTACGAACGGATATATTAGAAATTGGTCATTAATGAGTTAGTATGTGATGTCGTGTAATTCTGATTAAATAAATTGTAAGAACTTTGTTTTACCGATTTGTAATATACAATAAAAATGATTCAATAAGTTGTTTTGTGTTTAAAATTCTCTTTATATTTTTGTTTTTTTTTCGTTTTTACACATTCTATTAATAAGATCTACATATTCAGCCTCATTATTAGAAGTATTAAATTTAACCTATAAGAATGCTTCATTACCGCCATTTAGCGACCAGGTGAATTCCAACCCATGAAGCATGATTTGAGAAGATCGATCAACATGAAGGATCCACCTCTTCTCAGGTTAGAGTGATCCTTAGTAATGAAGTTGGCATAAACGTATGACTTAGTAAAATATTGATAAGATATTTTAGGTAGTAGTCGTTGAGGTTGATGGCGTATTTTAGTCGCTTGGGATATGTTAAATAGTCCGTAATACTTTTGTAGTTCTCATCGGTAATGAATGGCCTCAGCTTTTGAGCTCAAAGCACAACTGCTAATGCATTTTTCAATAGCAGGTACTGAGTGTTTGCATCATTTATGTTTTTGTTAGTATAGAACACTAGTTTTGATCTATGTGGTTTTCTTGGAAATGGATTTAGCTAGAACTAGAAGTTTTGTTAAGTATTTCATTTGTTCTATGAAAGCTTGACAACACTCATCATTTCATTCAAAATGTTTTTGTTCTTCAAGAGTAAAAGAATGAAAGGCATGTTAGAACGAGAAAATTGGATTTAAAACTACGATGTAAAAACGATTGACAGATCTAAAACGATTAAAGTCCGATAGATAAAAAAACGAATTCGTGGAGACGATATTTGATCGTTTTTTAATTCATTAAATCTCTTATAGTGTGGCAGTTTAACGAGATTATGAATTTAAGGATACAACCGCGACGAGACCGTAAATGCAACACTCGATACAGAATTTGCGAACAAAGTTTTTACGCAATACTCTCGAGACTTACGATTTGAAAAGAGAAGATGGACAAGAAGAGGGATTGTCGAAAATGATTTGGAGAATGCGAATAGCGGAAGAAGAAACGTTAATTTAGCATTAAGGCTCGTTTAAATAGCCTGAAGGGAGCGGTTTCGCAACCCTAAAATGTGAGAAGATGAAATACTTGCAGAAGAGAAAATGTGGGTGTGGTTTCGGATTTTAACTCGTTTTGGCCAAAACCGTTAACCAAAACTTGTCCCTAAAAGAATTTTATTGGGCCACGGCCCTTCACCAAGATCCAAGATACAAAATACAAGAACCAAGATCCAAGAACTGCATCCGAACCGTGATTGGGCTGGCGACGGCACACACGTGGCTTAGTCTCTTTTCTTTCCAACACTTTTAAACTCTACATAAGCTCTTCCCTTTATATACTAAAAGATTTCTCCCCAAGTTTCCAATGTAGGATTTTTGTTCCCTCTTCATTAACGTATAGCTAACAAATTTATAGCTTTTTCATGAGTCGAATGGCCCATTTCTCATTCATATTTCAAAAACTTTTGCAATCAATATTTAGCCCATGTTATCCGAATTCTAGAGTACAACTGCAATTATTCTAGTTTTTTGCACAATCCAAAAACAGAATCTAACGAACGTTTTTTCTATGTTGTATTCTCATACTCAATATATAAGAGATGTTTATGTGCATATGTTTACATTCTTAGAATGATAAAACAAAAGTTTTTATTCATAACATTAATGCTCAACATATGAGCTATGAAAAGGTTATTCTATTTTAATGAGAACTGATTATCCGTTAAAAATTATTATAATTTTTATGTTACAAAATAATACACCAAATTAATTTGGTTATTAACTCCATTAAGGAGATATTGATTATTTGACTTAACCAACAAATAATAAATAGATTATGAACCAAAACACAATAATAATTGTACCGACTATTGATCTATTTGTTAAACTCATAAAACTCGAATTCAATCCAAATATCTCTTTTCACTAATACATCAAAGTGTATCCAATTTTTTTAGTTTTGTTATACATTTTCCATTTGTTTATTTTATATTTATCAAACAACCTACTTTAAATATTTATTTTTTATTCAAACGAATTTCGGTTTTAACATATAAATATATTAAATTATAGTGTTCATAACGATGATCATATCATATCATGTACTCAAACCTGTTATATTTACGAATGTGATTGAAATTTTTTGTAAAACCGAAAAATAATTAAAAACTGTAAAACCAAATTCCAACAAGGCACATATTTGTTGATCAAAACTGGTCGGTTTAAGACAGATGTTTTCACAGTAAATCTTTGCACCTCCCTTTTAGTTTTTGGAGTCAAAATTTTGTTAATGTTGCGAATTCAGCCCAATTCCTAATGTTGGTTACTACGTAAAATTATTTTATAGAAATGTAATATCCATTAGATAGCATTTTCAAAGCTTTCATTCTACCGATTTATTCAAATTTTTCATCTTTTTATCTCCGATTTATTCAAATTTTTCATCTAATAATAAAATTAAAATAGATGAAAATAAATACTCATGAAACTAACCCCAGTCAGAATACACACAAAAAATAATCACACACAAACACACACAAAAAATAATCAAACACACACAAAGTAATCAAACGCACATATTTTTATGCCATAAACACACACAAAATAATCAACACATACCCAAAGTTATCAAACACAAAAAATGATCAGACAAGAATAAACTAATCAAGCACATACACAAAATAATCAAGCAAAGACAAAATAATCAAAATACACGTAAATAATCAAAAACTATTAATTGACATATACGTAGATATTTAATTATAATATTTTATTATATTTTATTTTGTGTATTTAATCAAATAGTTTATAATTTATAGATTTTTAGTGAATGTTAAGTAATTATTAATGTGTTTATAAATGATATTTTTTATATAATATTTTTAATATAAATACGAATACGAAACTTTAAATTGTTATTTAAAATATTATATTTAATATATTTTTTGGATAAAGTAGTTATTCAAGTATAATAATAAAAATTTAAATTTTAAATATTAGATTTCATAATATTCATTAATATTTTAACATTTTTATGTATTTGGTATTTGATATATGATTTATATATTTATAATGTTATCTGAATTATTTTATAATTTTAATACTATTTTCTAAAATGTACTTTTAAATAATAATGTAAAGATAAATGATATTTTATCAAATATTTCTAATATAAATACAAATATGAAACCTAATCTTTTAAATTTATAAAATTGTTAAGATTTAACCATATATTCATAATATTTTTTATATTTATATTTTTGAATTTAATCAAGAAGTTTTTTAATTTACATATTTTTAATAAATATTTAATCACTATGATGTGTTTTATGGAATATTTATAATATAAATTAAATGTTTATGATTTGTTAACTTGTTAAATATGTTAATATAGTTAATTTATTTAATTTATTCAAATAAATTAATAAAAATCTAAATTTTAAATATTAGATTTCATAATAATAATGTTTATTATAACATTCTTTTATATTTGATTTATTTTTTAAATTAGTTATTTTAATAATATTTGAATTAATATTCTATAAATTTAATATTATTTTTCTAAAATATACTTACCAGATTTTAATACTATAAAATATCATTTTTAAAATTTTTTGTTGCAAATCTAACAAGATAAAATTAAAATTCCAAAATAATACAAATAATTATGTAAAAATACTTATTTATTCTAAATAAATTATATATAAATTTAAAACATTATATTTATAATTATTTTTTCTAATTTAGAATTTAAATTTTTATATTAAAAAGAAATTTTAATATATATTAATTATAAAAAATATTATTTTTGTAAAAAAACTTAAAAATATATTATTTTAAAGAATTATCCTATCAAATAATAAGTTACATAAAATAATCAAATATATCCCTAATAAACACACACCCAAAGTAATCAAAAACACACCCAAAATAATCAAACACACCCACAATAATTAAACACACCCACAATAATTAAACACACCCACAATAATTAAACACACCCACAATAATCAAACACACCTACAGTAATTAAACATACAATGGTAATCAAACACATCCACAAAATCATCAAATACATAGCAATCAAACACAAAGCAATCAAACGAAAAGCAATCAAACGAAAAGCAATCAAAACGCAAAGCAATCAAACACAAAGCAATCAAACACAAAGTAATCAAACGTACAGTAATCAAACGTACAGTAATCAAACGCACAGTAATCAAACGCACAGTAATCAAACAATCAGTAATCAAACGCACAGTAATCAAACAATCAGTAATCAAACACATAGCAATCAAACACAAAGCAATCAAACACAAAACAATCAAACACAAAGCAATCAAACACAAAGCAATCAAACACAAAGCAATCAAACATAGTAATCAAACAGAGTAATCAAACGCACAGTAATCAAATGCACAGTAATCAAACACACAGTAATCAAACGCACAATAATCAAACAATCAGTAATCAAACGCACAGTAATCAAACACACACTAATCAAACACACAGTAATCAAACAATCAGTAATCAATCAAACAATCACTAGTGTGTTCGGTAGCTTCCCTCTCTCTCTCCCCTCTCTCTCTCCCCTCTCTCTCTCCCCTCTTTCTCTCCCCTCTCTCTCTCTCACCTACTCTTTCGCTCTCGTCTTACCTACCCCAAACACCTAACTCCTTAAACGTATCTCTCCTTTTCTCTGCACAGATGTCTCTCTCTCTCTTCTTCTGATTTGCAATTCTCTGTTTGCTCCTTCTCCTCTCTGTTTCCATCAACAATGGAGACGTCATTGCTGATGAGATCGTCTTGTTGTTCCTCTGCGATTGGCTTTCTTGATCATCGTCGCGAGTTAATGACCTCCAAACCCATTTGCACTGTTCCTCCTTCTCCGTTTTCCAAAGCTTCCTTCGCTGTTCGTTGTTCTATTCAGCCCCCGAAGCCTCGCGCCGGGACCAGTTCCGTTCAAGCCGTTACGACACTCGCTGGGTATGCATCAACACAGACTTCTCCAAATTTTTCTGGGTTTCGTTTCGATTTTTAGATTCCCATTACGAAATTAACAAAACCCATTCTTCGAATTTGTTAAATTAGAAACTTTTGTTGTTGTTATTGTTCTGGGTTTCACTTGAATTGAATCAAAATTGTTGTTAATACAGATCGTTGAAAGGAAAGAAACGAGTAGATGCAAGTGAGAGTTTAACGCTTGAAGGTATCAGAAACTCTTTGATTCGTCAAGAAGACAGTATTATATTCGGATTATTGGAGAGAGCCAAGTACTGTTACAATACAGATACTTATGATCCTACTGCTTTTGACATGGATGGATTCAATGGCTCTTTGGTTGAATACATGGTCAAAGGCACTGAGAAGCTTCATGCTAAGGTAACATAACCCTTAAAAACATTTAGCAAAAAGATTATGGAAAGATTCTTACTGAGAAAAAGATTGAAAACTTGATTAGGTTGGTAGGTTCAAGAGCCCTGATGAACATCCTTTCTTCCCAGATGATTTACCGGAGCCTATGTTGCCTCCTTTGCAGTACCCAAAGGTGGTTTATATGATACCTTAGTTTATAAAGTTTTTCTTGGATGACATAAAAAGAGATTCAAAGATGTGCTCTCAATTCTTTCTTACTGATTCAGTTTCTAAATGTTCAACAAAGCAACGCATGATCTTGTCTTGTTCCTTGATACAATCGTGTTAAAGATTCGATGTTCTTTCTTGTGAAATAGGTGTTGCATTTTGCTGCTGATTCGATTAATATAAACAAGAAGATATGGAACATGTACTTCAGAGACCTTGTGCCAAGATTAGTGAAGAAAGGTGATGATGGCAATTACGGATCAACAGCTGTTTGCGACGCAATCTGCCTTCAGGTTTGATCTTTTTTGAAGTTCTTACTGCTTTTTAATTGTATAAGTCGACTATCCTCTTATGTAATTCTCTTGCAGTCTCTTTCAAAGAGGATCCATTATGGTAAATTTGTTGCAGAGGCCAAATTCCAAGCCTCACCGGAGGCTTATGAGTCTGCCATCAAAGCACAAGTATTTAATCAATTTCACCGTAGTTTTAGCACAAGACCTGGATAATGAAACCACTCAAAGTTTATGGATTTTCTTTGGTTCCATCTCTCGTGTTGCAGGATAGGGATGCGTTGATGGATATGCTGACATTCCCGACAGTGGAAGAGGCGATAAAGAAGAGAGTTGAGATGAAAACCCGAACATATGGGCAAGAAGTGAAAGTGGGCATGGAGGACAAAGAAGAAGATGAGCAGAATGAATCTCAGGTTTACAAAATCAGCCCCATCTTGGTCGGTGACTTGTATGGAGATTGGATCATGCCATTGACAAAAGAGGTTCAAGTGGAGTACTTGCTCAGAAGACTAGACTAAGAAAAGAAATGGCTTTGGTTGGTAGTGTAGTAGAAAGGTTTTGCAATGTGTTTTTTTTATTTAATTTTACAAATCTCTAAAAACAAAAGCTTTGGCTCCACTGTACAAAAGCTTTGGCTCCACTGAACAAAAGCTTGCCAGTGATGTTAAGGTTAAGATAACGACGTTGATAAAACGGTGGCGTATATTGTTATAGTTGAATTCCTATTATATAAGATTGGATTTTTTTTTTAATGTCATGTGTTACAGATAAGATTTATATAACTATATTAATTAAATTTTTATATGTTAATGTATTGATATGAATAAAAGAAAAAATATTTTGTGAAACTGTTATAAATAACGAGATTTCGATATTTGTCGATATTAATTTAGATTTTTCATGTTTCAATGTAACAATATAAAGAAAAATGATTAATAACTTTTTAATTTGTTTTGAAGCATAATAAAGAATACCAGAAAAATTAAATGAAATTAAATATATGAAATATGTTATTTATGTTAAATGGAAAGTATGAAAAATGAAATAAACTGTAAATGAAAAATAATTAGAAAGTACTTGAAAAAAATAAGTAAAACATATATATAAAGGAAATAGAAATAGATCCATATTTTGACAACAACGTTATTGGATATAACTTTTTGTCACTTATAAGACATAACTTAAACTACTTTTAAAATATAAGTTATGTTGTTTTAATTCAATTTTATTAATTAAAAACATATTTATAAACATATTTATAAACATATTTATAAAAACTACTAAAAAAATCGTTCAAAACAGGGATCTATATCTAGTTGACTATAAACCCAAAAACAATTTTAGAAATACAAAATTGCAACATCCACTTAACTTAGAAAAAAACATATTTTTCAAAGTCGTCCATACTTTTTTGAGTATTACAATATCTATATTAAACCTTATTAATTTGAGAATAATTAAGTATCATTAATTTTTATGAATAAAATAAAGTAATATAAAAATTGATATTAATATTTAATTTAAATTTTATTTCGATCTGAGTCGTGCAAGATTTTAAATTTTTAATGTTTGAAGTAAAATATCAAATCAATAATATTGTAAAACAGCATATTTTAAATTTTTGTTCTAAATTTAAAACAATAAAATTAAAATTTTTAAAATAAAAAAATTATGTAAAAATAATTATTGTTTATAAATAAATTATAAATAAATTGAAAACATTTTGGGTTTCAATTTTTTGATTCAAGATTTAATTATTTTTTTAATATAAAATAAATTTTAAAGTATTTTAATATTTAATTTATGCTATTAATAAAAATTTAAATAAATGATGTTAAATTGAAAACAAAAATTTTAAATAATACTATTTTGGACAACAGCCTAATATGGGAAAATTGGTCGTTTCATATCCGAAATTTACTCGGATGTTCGATTTAAACCTAATTGTTGGAAAAGTGCAAAATCATAGCTGAAATTAAGTAAAATTCAAATTACATACTCAAAAAAATTACTATTGTGCAAATTTATACATGAGCCATAACGGAGTTAGGTTTCCGTTAACAGATGTTGATGTGGGTACCACGTAATGTCGATGTGGCGAGGGAAGTGGGACATCACAGGTCAATCTCAAAATGACGTCGTTTTAAAAAGTATTAAAACTAAGAAAATTGGTCGTTTCATATGCGAAGTTTACTTAGATATTCGTTTTAAACCCAATTGTTGGAGCAGTGCAAATTCATACATGAAATTAAGTAAAATTCAAATTTCATATCCAAATAACTACTATTTTACAAATTTATACATAAGTCGTAACGGAATTTACAACCCATTAGATTGCTAGAGGAATAATGTTTAGAGAAAATTTAAATAAGTTATTGTATTCTTACATTGAAAGTCGATAGAAAATGCAAGTGTTAAACGAGTCTTCAAAACGATGTCGTTTTAAAAAATACCAAAACGACATTATTTTCTTTTTTTAAAACTGATTTAATATCAAAACGATGTCGTTTTGATACTTCTCAAAATGACGTCGTTTTAATACTTTTCAAAACGACGTCGTTTCAGTACTTTTCAAAACGATATTGTTTTGAGATTGACATGCGATGTTCCACTTCCTCCGCCACGTCGGCATTACGTGGCAGCCACATCATCATCTGTGAACGGAAACCTAATCCCATTACGGCTCATGTATAAATTTGTATAATAGTAGTTCTTTGGGTATGAAATTTAAAGTTTACTTAATTTCATATATGATTTTGTACTATTTCAACAATTGAGTTTAAATCGAACATTCGAAGAAACTTTGGGTATGAAACGACCGATTTTCCACCTAATATGATAATATCCTAAACAATAATTTTTGATTACTTTTGGTTTATATCTACATTTTTATAATATCCATATTATGGTTATCTATTATAAAATTTATTTTGCTTAGTGTACTTATATAATACTTAAAATCTTACTAATCCCAGTCTAGATCTTCGATAACCTTGTTTAGCTTGGATTAGAATTGTTTAAATTATGATTTATTATATCTAATTGATATTTCAAACAAAATTGTACTTAAACAATTATGTTTAAATTATGATTTATTATATTTAATTGATATTTCAAACAAAATTGTAGCCCATAATGACAGGTCTAATTGTAGGGTGTTGAACGGATCAGCCGTTTCATATCCGAAATTTATTCATATGTTTGATTTATACCCAATTGTTAGAACAGTACAAATTCATATCTGAAATTAAGTAAAATTCAAATTTCATACCTAAAAAACTAATATTGTGCAAATTTATACATGAGCCGTAACGGGATTAGATCGGCATTATGTGACTTGCAATCTAAAACGACGTGGTTTTGATAAGTATCAAAACGACATCGTTTTGAATAGTCGTTTTGATATTAAATTGATTTACAAATAAAATAAAAATAACGTCATTTTGATACTTCTCAAAACGACGTCATTTTGATTACTCGTTTAACACTTCCATTTTCCATCAACTTTCAATGTAAGAATACAATAAATTATTTAAACTTTCTCTGAACATTATTCTTCTAGCAATCTAATGGGTTCTAAAACCCGTTACGCTTCATGTATAAATTTGCACAATAGTAGTTGTTTGGATATGAAATTTGAATTTTACTTAATTTCATGTATGATTTTGTACTGCTCCAACAATTGGGTATAAAACGAACATCCGAGTAAACTTTGGGTATAAAACGGCCGATTTTCCTCGTTTTAATACTTTTCAAAACGACGTCGTTTTGAGATTGACCTGTGATGTCCCACTTCTCCCACCACATCGGCATTATGTGGCAGCGACATCAGCATCCGTTAACAGAAACCTAACTCCATTACGGCTCATGTATAAATTTGCACAATAGTAGTTTTTTGGATATGTAATTTGAATTTTACTTAATTTCATATATGATTTTGCATTGCTCCAATAATTAGATATAAATCGAACATTCGAATAAACTTTGGATATGCATCGGTGGATTTTCCGGTGTTGAACTATTGGATCTGGTGTAAAAAATGAATTGCGAATATAAGAAATCGGAAACATTTAATATAGAGACATTATCACTTTGTATTTAGACACGTGGCACGCTCTCCAACGTTGTTGTGGCAATTATCGGGAGGAAAAAAAATTTCGGAGAACAAACGGATTAATCAAATACCCCAACACTTTATATGAGAAAAATTAAAATCAAACTTCAAAACTGTGAGATTGATATAAATGTGATTGATATAAATGTGATTGATATAAATGTGATTGATATAAATGTGATTGATATAAATGTGATTGATATAAATGTGATATAACCAATAGCACAATTGTTGTTTTTAACGGATGAAAGTTGTTTATCTTTTATATAATAAATTATTAATAAATAAATCACATTTCATAAATTATAAAATAAAAAAAAATTTGAAAAAGAACATCAAATAGACTAGTGGTTGAACCAATTATGCATTCATCTTAAAAATATGGCTAGAATTCATTGTTCTCTGTTTAATTTTTCATGTTCGCTCCATTGTATTTAATCTTTCTTCCTTTGATTTATAATTGCATGGTTTTTGTTAACTTTTCCTTAAATAAGATATTACTAGATTTATACCCACGCTATGCGTGAGAAAAAATATTCATAAATTATATTTTATTAGTAAATATAAATTAAATATTTATATAATTTTAACTTTTATTTAAAATTATTTAAATATTATTTTTTGTATATATAAATTTAGAAAAAACAATTATTTTATGAATTTAATAGTATTTTTGGTTAGTTTAATAAAATATATTAATACTCTAACCAAATTAATAATAATGACATATATGTAATTATTCGAATAACTTAAACCTATTTATATATTTATTTGAAATTTACTGTAATGATAAAACATAATCATGGTATTTCTGTTAATAACACGTGAGAGTAAAGTATTTTCTTAAATTATTTTTCAAATAATATATTAGAAATTAGGTAATAATTTAAATCTATTTATATTTATTTGAAATTATTTATAAATTAACGAATTAAAATTTTAAATAAATAAAAATTATTGTTTTTACAAATATAATACTATTTTTTGGTTAGTTGAATAAAATATATTGATTCTCGAACCAAATTAATATCAGTGGCATGTATTGTAATTATTCTAGTAACTTAAACCCTTTATATATTTAAGCTGAAACTCGTTGTGGTGTTGACACGTCAGCATGACATTTTTGTTATTAACACGTCATGGTAAAGTTACTTTGTTAAAAAGATTCTCAAATAATATATTAGGAATGTGTTTGTGTAGGATTCAAACTTAACATATGTATTGAGAATCATACTGAATTGTCTTCAATATCAAGATATAAATCTTGTTCGTTTGCTCGTTATCGACAGATTGTGATTCCGGTTAACACTGCGGATGCAATTATGGTATATGTTGTTCGTTTGTCTACCGTCGACAGTTATGGTTGATCGCATATTTTTAGTCGTATTGTTATTTTAATCAGTTGTAAAAAAAAATTGCAATGTTTAATCGCTGCTATTGACCGTAATTAATTGCGATAGATAAACGAATAATAATCTATTACAGCCGAAACCACAGAAAATTATGGTTGATAAGCGAACATAAATATAAAAAAAAATCGGAGAATATTATAATGGTTTTCTCAACTTTGTAAGTACAAGTTATGAACATAAAAGTTTGCACGAATAACAAGTTGTGTTGAAAAGAGTAGTTTCAAATTCCTTTACAAAATTATCATTTATTTTATTATTTTTATTGATTTTATAATATGTATTTGCATAACATTTTGTTATTCATTTCAAAATATGTTTAGCTATTTATCGTTAAAATGACATTGTTTAATGGTTTAATATTATCGTTTCATTCAAATACACATTTAGTGTTTTTTGTTAAATATAAACAAATACTTTTTAACGTAATATCTTTTATAATTTTTAGTTTATTATTTCAAATTGAAATATTGGTATGAGATCATTCTTACATCATTAAATACTTAGTAATCTGGTACTTTACATATTATACATATTTTTATGGATTAGTAGGAATGAGATTTGTTTTACAAACAAATATAAAAGGTAATAAAATTAAAAATAATCTTTTTATACTTTTAATATATATAATATATAAGAACTCGTAGTTTGGACATAAATTATATTACTATGCAGCAGGTTCATACTTTAACTTTTAAATAGCCAAAAACGGATTTCATTATCAAAATATTAGTATCTAGTTTTAAAGATATATATATGTTATACATTCAATTTACTAAACAATAAGAATTTTTTTTTTGAAAATTAAAATATCGTTTGTTATGTTTTGATTTTAGTATATACAAACAATTATATAAATATTTTATTATATTTATAAAAATTTTAACAAAAGAAATTTTTTTTTGAAGAATATATCTTTTAAAACTTATATTAGTTATATAATTTTACATATTTTGTGTTGGTTGGTGTATATCTTTTAAAATTTATATTAGCTGCATAATTTTATATAGTTTCAAAACATCGACAATTGCTTTTGTGAATGTTGGCTTTAAAGAATTCACATATTATTTGTGTTATAACGCGAAAAACCGGATATGAAAATCATGATAGAAAAAATGATTTCTGGATTAAAACGATTGAAAACCGAATTAAGAAAAAGACAAATTCGTGGAAATGAGATTTGATTTTTTTCTCTTAATTCAATAAATCTCCCGCAATGTAGCGGTTTGATGAGATTATGAATCGCAGGATACAACCACGACGAGACTATAATCGCAATATCCGATTATAGAATCTACGAACAACAATGTACGTTATACTTTAGAGACTTACGGTGCGTGAAGAGAAGAAAACGGTGACGAAATCGCCGGAAAAATGAGGAAGAAAGGCTCATTTACATCAAAGTGTACACAAGATCCAAGACCCAAGACCCAAGACCCAAGACCCAAGACCCAAGACCCAAGATCCAAGATCAAGCCCGAGCCCGGCCCAGCGGCAACGCGTGGCTTGGTCTCTTTTCTCTCCAACTCTTTTAAGTTACTACAATAGCTCTCCCGTTATATACTAGAAGATTTTTCCTCAAGTTTCCAATATGTGATTTTTTTCACTGCTCATTAAATTAGTCAACAAACTTATGGCTTATTATGAACCCAGTGACCCATTTCTCATTCATATTCCAATAATTTTGCAATCAATATTTGAGTCATATTACCCAAATTGAACATGTAAATTTGTTTCATAAAAATAGTTCCAACAATTTGAATGTGTTTAATTATTAAACTTATACTATTTATTATATTTGTTTTTATCACCTAAACCACAACGGATCGACCCAATAACCCAATATCTTCTTACGAAAATTTAACATCCTCATACTCATACGAGAAAAAGTAGAGTCAAACTTCATACTTTTAGGATGAATGTAGAAATATTGAACCACTAGCTCATTTACTTTTCCCAACTCTTTAGTATATTTGTTATAAGTTATGGATGCCATCAACTATAAGCAATAATGATTACAAATAAATAATAATTGACATATTATATTAGAAAAATCAGCCAATTCATGCCTAAGAAATATCTCGATATCCGCGATTTATTCATGAATTATACAGAGGTATAAAAATATACTTTATTGTTTTTTAATTCAAATTCTATACATACTTTTCTTTTCGTGCTAATACATACATCCGTATAAACGACATCAAAAATCTACCAAATACGGCTGATGTGGCGGCTATGTGTAAACCGACATGGGACAACATTGTAAGACAACCGATTATTAGAAAACGATTTCGTTTTATTAACACTCAAAACTACTTTGTTTTGTTAAGAAATGGGAAAAAATAACACACAAAACAATTTTCCAAATTTGTAAACAACATAGACGGTTTGTCCAATTTTGCAAATTCACAAAAATCTCTCGAGGGTTCTACAAACGAAAGACAAAAAAAGTATTGGAGGTGTGAGAATAAAGGGTAATAGAGAAGGACTTGTAAATTGTTTACTTCTCCTACTTCTTCGTGTGCATTAGCTTGCTGCGATTTTAATCAAATTCGTTGTACGATTAGTAATTAATTATTAAGGTGAGAATCGATTGAGATGGCGAGCGAAAACCTTCATGTTGTTGTAACTCCCATAGTGGAGAACGGCGGTGCCAAATTTCTAAACGGAAAAGAGGAGTAATTGGAATATGAACTTTTGAAGAAGTTTGAAATTGCAGAAGAGGGAAAAGAAGAGAACGATGAAGAAGAGGAAAGCAAAGGTGGCTAATTGAGGAATAAAATGCTAAATTATTTTCATTGATTTTAATTATGAAATCTAATTTTAAGAACATATATACTTGATTTAATTCAATCTAATATTTTTTTATATACAAAAAGAAACTATTAACATTGATACATGAAAAATTAGACAAATGATCTTGTGTTCATTGATAACTTCTTTAATTATTTTTTTTTGATGAATAAGGAATTGATGAGTTAGTTTTTTTTAATGTGTTGTTTCTATCTCTATGCGTTGTGATGGTTAATTACCATGGTAAATAACCAATTCATACCCACTTTAAGTAACTGCCACGTTAAATCATTATATATATATAAATAAGTTTTTATTTGTAGTTATAAATATTCTTTTATTAACTACTAATGCAATATATAAGTATATTTAAATATTAGAGAAAAATATTTTTATTAAATATGATAAGACAACGGAACAGGATTATCAATAAATCTAAATTCTAATATCGTTAATCGAAACCGATTCATCATGGTATTGTCTTTTATATTAGAATTATAACATTAATTCAAACTTGATTTTATAATTAAATCCAAAGACACATAGTTCACATTGAAGAAAATAAATATTCTTACATTCTCCCAATTGACTTTGTGTCGACTTGATGATTCAATAATTATAATGTGCATTTTACATCAATTTCATTTGAATTTTAACTATCATAATAAAATTAGAATTGATTGAATCATGGCGATCACACATCATTAGACGACATGATCCTTTCCATATATCACAGAAGAATCCTAACTCCATATATAGTTTTTTTATATTGAGAACAACCTTAATTCTCAATCTAATCCTATGTTATCAGAGAACCATAAGTGTATACACATACTTTAATTATAACATATTTATTAAACCAGAAACATAACTTAAAGTGAATTCATAGTGTCACACTCATAATGAACATATCACAATCATAATAGCAAGGTCTTGTCTATAATACTCATACGCTCTACATGACCAATAAACATTTTGGATAGTAGTCTCTTAGTTAACGGATCTGCTACCATCATATCAGTTCTTATATGTTCAAAAGACACTCTACGTTTCTGTACTTTTTCTTTGACATATAAGTACTTTAATTTTATGTGCTTAGCATCTTTAGAGTACTTGATATTCTTTGAAATGAATACAGCTGCGGAATTATCACAATAAATTCTCAGTGGTCTCGATATAGTGTCAACAATTCGAAGTCCCGAGATAAAGTTGCGCAACCACAATACGTAAATTATGGCTTTAAAGTATGCCACAAATTATGTCTTCATAGTGGAAGTAGCAATGACAGACTGTTTTCCATTTTTTCATGATAT
Source organism: Pugionium cornutum (assembly GCA_018901935.1). NCBI lineage: Eukaryota > Viridiplantae > Streptophyta > Magnoliopsida > Brassicales > Brassicaceae > Pugionium > Pugionium cornutum. Next base: position 14,042,753 of record CM032157.1, on the reverse strand, counting down.
TGTTTCTCTAGCTAATAGGAAAAGAGAGAACGATGAAGAAGAGGGAAGCAAAGGTTGAATAATTGATTTTTGGTGTTCTGATTCATTTCGTGGTTTTTAGTTCATGTACCCATTAGGAAGCAAATGGATCGTTTTACTAATTGATAGAAATTTGGAGTTTTGGAATGTTAATTTATTAATATACGATACTTCCCGATATAGTTTAGTTCAATGGAACTAGTTTAGGATCATTTTTTGTGAGTTTACTCGGATGGAGTATGCGTAGAAACTATGTTTTATTAGATTACAAAACGACGTCATTTTATTAAAGAACAAAATGTGTTGTTTTATTAACAAATGAAGCTACGTCGTTTTATTAATAAATGAAACGATGTCGTTTTATTAACAATAAAGCGATATTTTTTTACTAACATACAAAACAAAGTCGTTTTATATATTATATTTTAGGTTTTAATAAAGCGACGTTGTTTTGTAAAAATCAGCTGCTTTATAATTTTATCCCACGTAACTTATATGTGGCCACCATATCAACAATATTTGATGGATTTTGACTTTATTTACGCAGATGTATGTATTAGTACGAAAAAAGAAAATTAATGTATGAATTTTGAATTAAACAAATAATAAAGTATCTTTTTATAGTGTATATAATTCATGAATAAATCAAAAATTAAAATTTTTATTAGGTATGAAATGATCGATTTTCCTGTTATATTAGAATTAATATATGTTTTTGCAAAATTATGTCTTGGTTTGGTTCAGAAAAATTTGGTTCGATTCTAAAATTTGTTCACCCTAATTCAATTGTCACAGTCCTATCGAAAAAGAATTGCTCTGTAGTAAAACATCATGTCGTCTCCATATTAAGATAATAAACTACACAGTGTTATAAGATGATATAACGAAAATAGGAAATTGCAAAAAAAAACAAAATCAAGGTTTGGCCCTTTCATCGATTAAAACCTAAGAAAACAAATCTACATTAATACCTAATATTTCAAATTATGCAAAACCAAAACCGAACCGTTAAGGGTTTAACTATTCGACAGAGAAAAAGTCACATTGTTTCATTTACAGTGTAAAACGATTGTATTTTAGATGTTAGACCGTTGAAATCGATTTGGGCAAAAAGATTTAGAAACTTGCTTCATCCTTCATCGATATCATTTATGATTGGAACTCCATCACCATCGTTACTATCAAAACTCTGCATTTCTCTCACCATTATAATGTCGATTCTATCTAATTTTATCTTTGGTTTTGTTAATTTCAATTTAATAACTCTGGTTTAATGTTTGTCGTTTATGAGTCAACTAGTATGGTCATGTTCGTTTGTTTATTACTACGTTTGTGGCGGTAATCTGCGATTAGAACTTGTAATAATGTTTGTTGTTCGTTTTATAGTCGCAACGTCCGCAAGTCACCGCAACAGGTTTGTCTGTTTGGTAAATTGCGTGACTAATCATAGTGTTTGGCTGCAAATTTATTCGTTTTGTTGTCATTACGATAATATTTTTTCATTTAGTTCATAAATAATTATAAAAATATTTTTGTTTTCTAGTATTTGAATCGCAACTTTTTGAACGCATCACTAAAATTTGACAGCGGTTAAATTTTTCTATCGCAAATCATTGCAAAAAACTTGACATCTTAATCACAAATTTTTCTATCGCATATCATTGAGAATAGATTGAGTTAAGTTTACTTAACATGTGTCCACTAGTAGAATACACAATATGTGGAAGAATACACTTAACATGTTTAGCGGAATTCTATGTCCTCAGATAACAAGAATGGTCAATAATCTAATTTTTGACGAAAAGTATCGTATATCATCATATGTCACCTAAACCAAGCCCTCCTTATACATATTCCCAAATCTAAAGTTCAAAACCTATTTCTTACCGAATATAAAGTCCGAAATGTATTTATTTTTGAATCCAAAGTTCGAAACCATTTGCCCCATAGCTTATGGTTTTAATCAGTTTTAAACTTTTTAACAATCGCTTAACACATTGAGGCTAAACCAGATTAAAACTTAATTTAAACCCGTTTAATCTAAACTAACCCCCATAGATCGAAAAACCTCGCAACAAAAATTATCCAAATCCCAAAACCTAGAAATCGCAAACCAAAATCGAAGGTGGTAGAGGTGAAATCTCAGACAATAATGGTGAAGAAATCTCTCATACATGGCACTTGTTCTTAGTGAAGGGTTTGACGAACCGAATTTCGACGAAAAAGCCATCGATGGAGATGTTTTGGAGATCAAGAAATTGGTGCAAGATATCGTCGATGAACTGTCAATTTAGCACGACGTGTATCCAAAAAGTGAAAACGACGAAGAAAACGACGTTCTGGTGTAGGAGACAATGACGCTGATTGCTGATTTTGAAAAATTCGAAATTTAGGGTTTTTAGTTTTATGAAATTGAGAATTTTTCAGGGGACATCAGGTTTTTTAGACTGGATTAGGTGAATCGAATTTGGTTTTGGATTGGTTTGGTTTAGTTTTGGATTGGTCTGGTTTCGTTTCATTTTTGTACACAAACTATCAAAATCGATATATATGGATAAATACGTTTTGAACTTTGGATTCGAAGAGAAATATGTTTTGAACTTTAGATTAGGAAATATGTAGAACTAATACTTAGTTTGGGAGAGATATGATAATATATGATACTTTCCATGGAAAAAGAGATCATCGAGCCGATGTAGAATGATGACAAGTCAAAAAAACGGCACGCAGTGCAACTGTAGAAACAACCGGTCGTTTCTCGATAAGATAAAATTCTGAAAAAAACGAATTACTCACTCACGGTCCTGCGTGTTCCTTCCATGGCTGCTTCTTCATCGTTCACTTGCTCACTTCTTCTCTCTCCACTAACCAAAACCATAAGACCTACCCGATTGAATCTCCTTAACCCGAATCCGCTTTTACGTTCGACCTATGGAACCAGGAGCAACATTACCAAATCCTTAGCGGTCCAAGAAGATGACAAAAGGACGAGCGATGAATCAATGAGCATTGAAAATTTACGCGGATTTGTCGATCTTAACGTCGGAAAATGGATTGGCTCCTTTCATGTATGATAAACCCTAGAATTCTGATTCTGGATTGTTTTGTGTTTTAATTAGATTTGAAAGTTACAAAGCCTCTGTTTGTTTTGCAGCAATTTGATGGAAATGGGAATTTATTGCATAAGATTGATACTCAGCTTTCTGCTAGTTCTTATGGAGAAGATGAGCTCATTAGCCTTAATCAATCGTATGATTCTTTCTCTTGCTTGTGTGATATTCTGAAATAAAGAAGCTTTGATTGAAATAATTGGAATCATTGTATATACTCACAAAGTTTATTCATATTTATTGATGCTGAAATTTGGAGTAAATCTGAATCTTTTTCTTGTCTACTATATCCAGATTTTTGTAATCAAGCAATGGTTTCTTCTTCTGTTGTTGTGTTTGTACTTTCTAGATTATATATAAAGCAGCCTACTTCATCAACTTCAGTTGCTGAAGAAGAAGAAGAGGAACCAGAATTGGTAGAATACAAAATCAAAGAAACCAATATGTTCACTGTGGACAAATATCAGCAGGTGATTGGTATTCTGTAGATAGTGAAGTTTTGAGTTTGTGGTTTGGTATCTTTTTGTGATTTGATTTAGTATGTTGACTATCAGTAGTCTGCAGATAGGATTTTTCCCAAAGGAGAGAGCATTTTCACTGCGTTATCAAACCGCTGGAATGTTGGATACAACGTTAAGACAAGGCGTTCTTGGGGAGGATGACACTGGAGAAGAATCACCAAGGTTGGATTCTCCATACCGAATTTTACTGTCTCTTTTTATATCATGTGTGGACTGTGATAAGCTCATAACACTTCTTTTCAGATTTCTTAAACTTCCATCTCGTCGTCCTGCTTTAGTATGTGAGAACTGTTTGTATTCTAAGAAGATGGATAGAAGAGCTCGAGCCTTTCACATCATGGACCCTAAAGGTGTTCTTGAAATGCTTATTGTTTTCCTCGAGGAAAGAGGCATAGAGAATCTTACACATCCAGTCCTCGACGATTTTCATGTAATTTGTATTGCTTATTGTTTTCCTTGAGGAATTGTTTGTATTGCTTAATGTTCTGATAGTGCCAAATTCAGCTTATGTTCTCTTTGTGTTGTAGGGTGATGCAGAGAGAATTACTCCGTTTCTTGGTACTTGGAAAGGTCGTTCAGTAACAAAACGAAGCGGTGTCTATGGATCAACACTATCCGAAGCAGATACTATAGCTGTTCTTCAAACCAATGACAAAGGTCAAGTAGTTCAGGTAACACAAAACTCAACACTCCTCTACATAAAAAGAGATCATTTTTACATAAAATGCAAGTGATGAACTTTTTACAGGATATTTCTTCGACATCCGATGCAAAAAACGTTACAACAAATGTGCATTGGGAGGGTACAATGTGTAATAACTTAGTTACATTCGAGGAAGGATATCAAATGACTTTGTTACCAGGAGGTATGTATATGGGATGTCCTTGTAACATAGCAAAGAGTGTTGCTGAGTTAAAGTCATTCCATTTAGAATTCTGCTGGCTTGAATCTCCATTTTCAAGACAAAGACTTGTCCGCACATATGACCATGAAGGTTTAGCTGTTTCATCAACTTATTTTTCTGAGATGAAACTTTGAGTCTTATGATTCATTTATGTTGTAGTATTGTTTAAAGATAAGTTATATATTGTTCTCAGATCAACAAACACCATCCGCAAAATCTTAAAAACTATTAGAGTAGAGATTGAATTCTGGTTTGGTTTATTGGTCATGTAATTAATTCCGGTACAATTCTATATACCGGTTATGCTCTATAAATAGAGAACAATGTATTGTTATCTCTTCTTAACAATCAATAACAGAAAATTCTTCTTCTCGTTCATGCTTTTTCGCTAACATGGTAAATTGAATTGAGATTAAAAATCTCAATAAAGCTTCTGATATTCGTATCTGATTGTTCATACCTCTTAATTGACTTTAAAATTGATCTTTGTTTCTTCGTATCAATTTTTTTTTTAATTCATTATTGATTTTTTCGGATATTAATTGCCGAGAATCAATAATATTGTGAATATCAATTTCTTGAACCTTGCTTTTTGCTTCAATAGTGATCGGTCGCAAGATTACGCGTCGTATTACCAAATGAACAACTCCAACAGGAAAAATCTCTATTCTCGAAGCTTCTTCATCGGAATTACAGATTTCAAAAGATGAATCTCTCGACAGTATACACTCACCGTATTTCTTGACAAGCGGAGATAATCCAAGTCTTTGTCCTCACAACTGAAATTCTTGATGGTACGAATTACCATAATTGGAAAATCGCAATGTCTATAGCCTTAGATGCTTGAAATGATTGAATCACAATATCAAACTGTGGTGAAAGAAGTCCGAACAAACAATGCTCCAGAACTGAAATTTGTGGAACTATTCAAGCAAAAAGAGATTGTATCTTTTCACTCATGTTTTGAAACTCCAGAACATAATTCAATGGTAGATCGTAAACATCAACACATACTAAATGTGGCGAAATCTCTTATGTTTCAATCACAAATACCACTTGAATATTGGGGTGAATCAGTTCTCACTGCAGTCTTCCTGATAAACAGATTGCCTACTCTTTTACAAAATAATCGATCACCTTTTGAAGTATAAACATGAAAGATTATAAGGATCTTCAAGTATTTGCTTGTTTAAATATTGTTCTACATCTTTGAAAAACAGGAACAAGTTTCAACCACGATCAAGATCTTATATTGTTTTTTGGTTATCCTCCTGGTTAACCACAAAGGATATAAGTTGTTGGATATAGAGACAAACAAAATACATTTCTCTCGAAATGTAGTTTTTCATGAAGAAATATTTTCATGTAAAAGGAACCAAGCTAAATCTCTAAACGATGCATTTCCTTCGGAAAACTTACATTGCTTCGCTACAAATTCTCCTGCAGCAGTAGATAATGACACAAATGAGAGGTATGTCAAAAGAATCTCTAAAACTCCAGCTTCTTTACAGGATTATTACTGTAATGTTGGTGAGGCAACTGTTGCTTATCCTTTAGGAGCATATATATATGAAAAACTGTCAACATATTATAGAGCTTGTGTTTGTGCTCTAACTCAACATCTTGAACCATGTTCCTTCAATCAAACTAAAAAGTTTGATGAATGGATACGAGCCATGAATGAAGAGCTTATGGGCTTTAGAAACAACAAACACATGGGAGATTTGTTCTTTACATTCGAACAAACGAGCAATAGGATGTAAATGGGTTTGTAAGATCAAGATGAATGCATATGGCAGTCTTGAAAGATAAAAAACACGTCTTGTTGCTAAAGGATATACACAACAGAAAAGAATTGATTTTGTCGATACCTTTTCACTAGTAGGGAAAGATGACAACAGTAAGAACATTACTTGTTGTTGTTGCAAAGAATTAGAGTGTCAAACAACTGGACATTTCAACTCCATTTTTGAATGGGAAATTGAGTGACGAGATTTATATGCAGTTCCCACCAGGATATATACCAAAACAAGGGGAACACAGTACCATCTAATCTAGTTTGCAAACTGAAAAAGTCTTTATATGGGTTGAAACAAGTTTCAGGACAATGGTTTTTGAAATTCAACACAACTCTCATGGGACTAGGATTCAGAAAATCTCATACATATCCTACTCTTTTTGTGAAAAATGATGGAATTAAGTTTATAGTTGTCCTAGTGTACGTGGATGTTATTATTCTAGCTGGAAATGATGACTTTACTATCCATCAATTGACAACATAATTAATGAAGGTTTTCAAGCTGTGACTTGGGTAATCTTAAATATTTTCGGAGGTTAGGAATTGCTCGATCAAAGAAAAGCATCTTCATATATCAAAGAAAGTATATTCTGGAATTATTGAAAAAAACTGGTATATTAGGATGTCGTCCTTCCAACATTCCAATGGATCCAAGTTTTAAGTTGCAACAACATTGGTAGGTAGGTTGACGTACTTAATTATCACTTGTCCTCACATCATATTTGTTGTGAATAAACTCTGGCAATTTCTTGCTTCACCTAAGGATAGCCATCTTTGACCAGCTTTCAAAGTGTTACGTTATTTGAAATGAACTCTTGGATTTTTCTCTAGTAAATCCAAGAAAGACAAGAAAATGAAAAACGATACTGGAAACCAGGTTAGTCCATTGCCGGAGCTCATAGCCGAGCCCACAAGCGCCTGGTCAATGTCATTTGTTGGCACACATGAATACATAGCTCCTGAGATCATCAAAGGTGAAAGACATGGGAGTGCTGTTGATTGGTGGACATTTGGGATCTTTCTGTACAAGCTATTATTTGGTAAAACCCCGTTTAAAGGGTCTAGAAACCAAGCAACACTCTTCAACGTAGTGGGTCAGCCTCTGCGTTTCCCTGAGTCACCAGTTGTCAGTTTTGCTGCTAGGGATTTGATTAGGAGTCTCCTAGTGAAAGAGCCTCAGCATAGATTAGCGTATAACGTGGTGCAACTGAGATAAAACAACATCCTTTCTTTGAAGGAGTGAATTGGGCATTGGTTCAATGCGCAAGCCCACCAGAGATACCGAAACCGGTTGATCTTGAAAGTGCTCCTGCTACTCCAACAGCTGCCACATCTACCACTACCAGTGTAAGTCTGATGAGAGTAATTATCTAGAGTTTGATTTCTTTTGAGATTTTTAGTAAGAAACACTGCAAGCTTAAAATCCGCTTAATATTCTGAACCTGTGTAAATTCTTCTTTTTTTCAACGCCATTCTTTGAAAACTCTGAATGTTTTCATCACTCTGACACCTTCTTGTTGTGTTTACCTGGTACAAAGAAGCCAAAGTTCCTATGCTTAAAAAAATTCATCTTTTTTGTTTCATAGAGATCGAAAAAACAACCAACAGTTTCATATTCATCATCAAAATCAAAATACCGAGCCATGTCGTTGGCTGTTAAAGTTGCTTGGTTAGTTAATCTTCTCAATGAACTTCAGGTGACACAATCTCAAGCTATTGTTTCTTTCTACTGTGATTCAACTGCAGTAATTCATATTGCTAACAATCCAGTTTTTCGTTAAAGAACAAACATATTAACTTAGATTGTCATTAATTTCGAGACAAAATCGTGAGTGGTTTAATCAAGACATTGCACATTAAAACAGATATGTCTGGCTGATGTCTTCACCAAACCTCTGTTTGCAAATCAGTTCAAAACTCTAATAAGCACATTTCATTCGATATCCATAGCAGGGGGAATATTAGAATAGAGATTGAATTCTGGTTTGGTTTATTGGTCATGTAATTAATTCGGGTACAGTTGTATAAATCGGTTATGCTCTATATATATATATAGAACTGTTAAAAAAATGATTATCTCTTCTACCGACTTACGTAAGTCGGTGAAATACTTCTATATATATGTATGTTTTAATTCAAGGTTTGAAGAAAAGAGATCTTCAATTTTAACACAAGTTCTTCAACTTCTTTTATATTACTTTTTAACACGTTATCAGCACGAGTGTTTCTACCATCTACCTGAGATCATAAAATAAGGTAAAATTCTATTTTATTAATACATGTGTATATTATATGATAGGCTCTGCCTTCTAAATATTATATGATAGGCTCTGCCTTCTCAATATTATATGGTAGGCTTTGCCTTCTAAATATTATATGGTAGGCTCTGCCTCCTCAATATTATATGGTAGGCTCTGTCTTCTAAATATTATATGATAGGCTCTGCCTTCTAAATATTATATGGTAGGCTCTGCCTTCTCAATATTATATGGTAGGCTCTGCCTTCTAAATATTATATGGTAGGCTCTGCCTTCTCAATATTATATGGTAGGCTCTGCCTTCTAAATATTATATGGTAGGCTCTGCCTTCTAAATATTATATGGTAGGCTCTGCCTTCTGATTATATGGTATATGGTAGGCTCTGCCTCCTGAAATTATTTTAATTTATGTGTTATTATATTCACTAATGCTTTACAATTTTATCATAAATTAATTTATGTCATCTTTATGTTTAAATTCTAAAAACCGATTATACATATTTATTAAATATATATATAATAATATTAATAAATTAAAATCTATACCCAAAATTTTATCATGATTATTTATTAAAAATAATTGTAAAATGATTTTTTTATATAAAACTGATGTTTAACACATTGTTTTATTATGTGTATAGTTATAATGTCAAATTTGGCAAAACTCGAGATTGCTGCCCTTGATATATCTGGAAAAAATTACATGACATGGGCAGTAGCTGCAAAAATGCATTTAAAGGCAAAAGACCTTCTTGGTACCATCGATAGGTCGGAAACAACATCTGATGAGAAAAAAGCAAAAGCCATGATATTTTTATGCCACCATATCCATGATTGTTTAAAAGATGAATATATCACAAAAGAAGATCCTGCAGATCTTTGGCAATCACTCAAAGATAGGTTTGATCACCAGAAATATGTGATCTTACCAAAAGCCAAACATGAGTGGTTAAACCTCCGATTTCAGGATTATAAAAGTGTAAGTGAATATAATTCCGCATTGTTCGGAATCACTTCTAAGATGATATTATGTGGAGAAAAAGTAAGTGATTATGATATGATTGAAAAAACTCTCCAAACATTTCATCTTGGAAATGTAATCCTGCAACAACAATATCGAGCAAAAGGATATACTCGTTATTCGGAGTTAATGCAAGTTCTCCTTGTTGCTGAACAAAATAATGAACTTGTGATGATGAACCATCAATCTCGTCCCACTGGATCAACTCCATTCCCAGAAGTGAATGTTGCATCATCCAGTTACAATAATTGGCAAGGACATGGACGTGGTCGAGATCATGGTCGTGGTCGTGGACGTGGACGAGGAGGTGGACGTGGACGTGGAAAAGGAAGATTTTTTCGTCCCAATGAATTCAAATTCGGGAGAAAGAATAAAGTCCACGAAAATGAAATTAGTCGCGTACCTGCTGTACGCCAAAATATACAATACGAAAATGTTTGTTACAGATGTGGCATGAAAGGACATTGGTCTCGTACCTGTCGTACACCAAAACATTTGGCTAATCTGTATCAAGAGTCACAGAAACAAAAAGGAAAAGAAAGTGAAACCAACTTTATCTCGGATGAACCCGGACCTTCTTTCGATGGAAATGCATATCTCGATGTTGCTGATTTTCTTGTTGATTCCGAAAATACCAAAGAACAAGATAATTAAGTTTAATGTTATATATATCAAGTTGTATTTAGTTTTCTTACTAACAAAAAAAAAAAAACAAAAACAAAAATTAATGTTTTTTTTAAAATATATGTAAGTTTGAACTTTAATTACTTTATGTAAAATAGTTTTGTTATAATATAAGTTGATTTTGAAATATGTGTGTTTAACACTTATTAATACATCTTTATCAATATTTTAATCCAGAAAATGTATCTTTTTGAGAATGAGAATGGAGATATATGCCTAGCAGACAGTGCTACAACACATACAATACTTAAAGACAAAAAGTTTTTCTCTTATCTGAAAATGAAAGATTCCGCCGGAAGCGTGAATACAATATCGGGTAATGCAAATATTATCATAGGCTCCGGAAGAGCTAGTTTTTCAATGCCAAGGGGAACAAAATTTGAAATAAATGATGCTTTATATTCCCCCGAGTCTCATAGAAACTTATTAAGTTTCAAAGACATCCGTACAAATGGATATCACATAGAGACAATGAGCAAAAATAACATTGAATATCTTTGCATTACATGGAAGCAGAAACAAATATTGGAAGAATTACCAATGATGTCCTCTGGATTATATTACACAAAAATAAATATAATTGAATCATATATTACGGTAAACCAGAAGTTTACGAGTACATTCAAAGTCTGGCATGAAAGACTAGGACATCCTGGATCAGTTATGATGAGAAAAATTGTTCAAAATTCTAATGGCCACCCATTGAAAAACCAGAAGATTTTTCAATCACGCGAGTTTTCGTGTAAAGCATGTTCTCAAGGAAAACTTATTACTCGGCCATCACCAGCCAAAATTAGTAATGAATCTCCAGTATTTTTAGAAAGAATACATGGTGATATATGTGGGCCTATTCACCCATCATGTGGGCCATTTCATTACTTTATGGTTTTAATTGACGCATCTAGCAGATGGTCACATGTGTGTTTGTTAACCACACGAAATATGGCGTTTGCAAGATTCATTGCCCAAATAATCAGGTTAAGAGCGCAATTCCCTGATTATACTATAAAGAAAGTAAGACTTGACAACGCTGGTGAATTCACATCACAAGCCTTTAATGATTATTGTATGGCTCTCGGAATTGATGTTGAACATCCGGTTCCGCATGTTCATACACAAAATGGTATGGCTGAGTCTTTGATAAAACGGTTACAACTCATTGCGAGACCATTAATTTTGAGAACAAATCTCCCAATTTCAGTATGGGGTCATGCTATATTGCATGCGGCAGCATTGGTCCAAATAAGACCAAGTGCATATCATGAATATTCCCCATTACAATTAACATCTGGCCAGAAGCCTGATGTATCTCATCTCCGAGTTTTTGGATATGCGGTTTATGTTCCTATAGCCCCACCACAAATAACAAAAATGGGGCCACAAAGAAGATTAGGAATATATATTGGATTTACATCATCAAGTATTATTTGGTATCTTGAACCACGAACTGGTGACATGTTTACGGCACGATTTGCCGATTGTCATTTTAATGAAGAAGAATTTCCTACGTTAGGGGGAGGAATTAAACAACTGCAAGAAGATATTAAATAGTGTACGCCATCTTTGTTGTATCTTGATCCTCCCACAAAACAACGTGAAATGGAAGTTCAGAAAATTGTACATTTGCAAAATATTGCAAACCAGTTGCCAGATGCATTCACAGATACAAAACGAGTGACGAAATCATATATACCTGCTGTGAATGTCCCATCAAGAATTAATGTTCCTGTAGAACATATTGATGGCGATAAAATAAATGAACCCAAAGTTCAGTTAAAGAGGGGGAGACCGATGGGCTCAAAAGATAAAAATCCCCGTAAGAAAAAGTATTTGGGAGAACAAAATCAAAAGGTTCTGGAAGAACCTTACAAAAGGCATCTCGAAAATACTTGTGAAAAGATTATAGAGGAACCAACTCAAACGGAATGTCCAGAAGACATATGCAAACAGATTTTTAAAAACCGTGAAGTGGAACTCCGTCCAGAAGACGAACACAATATAGAAACATATGAGATTTCAATTAACTATACCCAAAATAGAAAATTATGGGTTAGAAATGAAATAGAGAATATTAATGGAATTGAAAATGAAAATGATGACGCAGAACCAATGTCTGTAACAGAATGTCAAAAAAGACATGATTGGGAAAAATGGCAAATAGCCATGAGAAATGAATTATTCTCTCTACAAAAAGAAATGTATTCGGACCCATTGTCATTACACCTGAAGATATAGTGCCAGTTGGGTGCAAGTGGATTTTTGTAAGAAAAAGAAATGAGAAAAATGAGGTCATTAAATATAAAGCCCGTCTTGTTGCACAAGGGTTTTCTCAAAGACCGGGAATAGATTATGAAGAAACATATTCTCCAGTCATGGATGCAATTACATTTAGATATTTAATGAGTTTATCATCATCCAAAAGTTTAGAAATGTATCTTATGGATGTCGTGACTGCATACCTATATGGAACCCTTGATAGTGATATATACATGAAAGTCCCAGAAGGATTCAAGATCCCAGAAGGATCAAAAATCTCTAAAGGACACAAAGAACTATATTCGGTCAAATTACAGCGATCATTATATGGGTTAAAACAATCTGGACGCATGTGGTATAATCGATTAAGTGAATATCTGTTGAAAAAGGGATATATTAACAATGCGATATGCCCTTGCGTTTTTATAAATAAGTCCCCATCAGGCTTTGTGATCATTGCTGTTTATGTAGATGACCTGAACATAATTGGAACTCAAAAGGAAATTGATAATGCAAGAACTCATATGAAAGAAGAATTTGAAATGAAAGATCTTGGAAAGACAAAGTTTTGTCTAGGACTCCAAATTGAGCATTTCCAAGATGGGATATTTGTGCATCAATCAAATTATACGAAAAGAATATTAAAACGATTTAATATGGATAAAGCGAATCCTTTGAGTACTCCAATGGTTAATCGATCGCTAAATATAAACAAGGATCCATTTCGACCTTGTGAAGATAATGAAGATATTAGGTCCTGAAGTACCTTATATGAGTGCCATCGGTGGACTTATGTATCTTGCAAATTACACTCGACCAGATATAGCATTTGCTACAAATTTACTTGCGAGATATAGTTCATCACCTACACGCAGACATTGGAGTGGAATAAAACATATTTTCCGTTATCTCCAAGGTACGATTGATTTGGGATTATTTTATTCTAGAAACCCCGAGTTTGGTTTAGTTGGTTTTGCAGATGCTGGGTATTTATCGGATCCACACAAAGCTCGGTCTCAAACCGGTTATGTTTTCACAATTGGTGGAACTGCGATCTCGTGGCGATCTCAAAAACAAACTTTGGTTGCCACTTCTTCAAACTATGCTGAAATCATTGCCCTTCATGAAGCTTGTAGAGAATGTGTATGGCTCAGATCTATGACTCAACATATAGAAGGAGCAAGTGGATTAATCAACAAGAAGGAGCCAACAAAATTATTCGAAGATAATGCTGCATGCGTCACCCAAATCAAAGAAGGTTATATTAAGAGTGACCGGACAAAACATATTCCTCCGAGAGTCTTCTCTTATATCCAAGAACTACAGAAAAATCAAGAAATTGACATCGAGTATATTCATTCAAGCGATAATGCAGCAGATTTGTTCACTAAGGCACTTCCTACAACAACATTCAGAAAACATGTTCAGAATATTAGAATGCGTTATTTACGGGATCTATGAAGAAATTATATTCATGTTCTTCAGGGGGAGATTACGTATCTGCACTCTTTTTCCCTTATCATGATTTTTATCCCGTTGGGTTTTTACATGATAAAGTTTTTAACGAGGCAGTATGTAATAGTTTTATAATAATAGATAATCAAGGAGGAGTGTTAAAAAAATGATTATCTCTTCTACCGACTTACGTAAGTCGGTGAAATACTTCTATATATATGTATGTTTTAATTCAAAGTTTGAAGAAAAGAGATCTTCAATTTTAACACAAGTTCTTCAACTTCTTTTATATTACTTTTTAACTTAACAATCAATAACAGAAAATTCTTCTGCTCGTTCATGCTTCTTCGCTAAAAAAACAAACGAGAAAACAATTCAACAAATCAACTAATCGGAAATACTGAGAAAACAATGAGTTCATTAAAGAGAGAGAAATTGGAAATCAAAACAGCAAAACCAGAGAATAAGAAGAAGAAGAAGAAGAAAATGTAGGGCAACAAAAAAACCTTCTCGCTTTGAAAGACTAAGACAAAGCAGAGAAGGAAAAGGCCCAGATTTGTTTGATATGCGCCTACGCACCGTTACGATGCGCCACAACAATGAAACACCTAATCTCGTGGGTATACCACGCCTCCTCTCACTCACGAGGGAAGCGCTCGGCCTCAGGCGCTGCTTTTCGCATTCGCATCTTCCTTCTTTCTTTAGGGCTCTTACTCTTTTATACTATTCAACCAAACCCAACCCAACCCTTGATTTTTTTGTTTGCCATTTTGATCCCTATATAAATTTCTTCTTTCCTTTCTTACTCCCATATTCTCTAATGGTCACTAAGGGGTCCACACATTTCTATTTTTTTTTAATCCAATTGAAAACCGGACGTATACCTTAATCCCTACACTTACATGTAAAAGCTCTTTTTTTTTCTTTTTACTAGTGTACTTATATTATATCATTATCAAAAGATATTTTATATAATTTTTTACATGATTATATTTATATAATTTTGATGATTAATACTGAATCAGATGAGTAATTGAATTATTGATTGTCTCATTTTTGTTGTCATTTCAACACTTAAACTTTAACTTTATATATATATATATATATATATATATATATATATATATATTAGTTTATTGGATCGATTATGTCTATATAACCCAAAAAAATTATCATTGAATAAATTTTATGGCAATTGACTAAAATATCATTATTTCAAATTTTTGTTTCAAATATACCACTAATCATTTAAATTTTTTAAAATAGCATAAATTTAATACTAAAATAATAAAAAAACTTTTTTCTAATGAAAAAAATTTAAATCCTAAATTAGAAAAAGTAAACCCAAACATTATGTTTTAATTTTATATATAATTTATTTAAGGTAAATAATTATTTTCACATAATAATTTGTGTTATTTTAGAAATTTTAGTTTTAGTGTAATAAATTTGGAAAATAAACTTAAAATTGTGTTATTTTAGGGTATTATTCTAAATTCAAAAATAATTTTAGATGCTTGTTTCAAAATGTGTGACCAAAAATTATTAGGTATCCGTTCATTAGTGAAAATCCACTAAAAATATATTCTAATCGGAATATAATCAGAAAAATTAAGAAAAAAAAATAAATTTCGATTGAAATAACATGTTTAAACGTACTTGACCATGTCAGAATTAATATTTGAAATTGCGATTTTATTAGTTTTAAAAAAAAGGATTTAGAGTTTGAAAATGGGGATTTAGTTGATATTACATTCAAATTTGGTATAAATTATGTAGTGATTATAATTTTGATCCAAATCTCTAAGCAGAAGTTACGATGGAAAGGTCAAATAGCTAATGCTACTTACTATGAGGGAAGAATTTCGTACCATAAGATTAAGAGATGTTGTTGTACTATATCGCAATGGCAACATAAAAATTACCAGAGCTCGTCAATGACCATTGATGAATTGTATGATAAGTTGTAAAAGGCACAATCTAATGATTTTGTATCACCAACAGTAAGTAAGTAACGTCCATTGCTGAATTTAGTCTTTTCTATTATGTTATTTATCAAATATTAATAGCTGGTTGGACAAAAAATAACACATTGTTTACCTCATTTTTTAAATCTAAGATATGATTTTAAATTGTATATTTATTCTTTCAATTAATTTTCTCTACATATATAACACAATTTTTGTATATTACAGATTTTATAGTGACGCATGGTTAATAAAATCCTGCAATAATGAATCCACATAGTGACGGAAAATCATCTCGTGAGAGGATGAAGTGTTTCGGAGATTGATTTCCAGTAATGATGATCATATCAAAATTATGGATGAATATGCATTATTTTCGATGAAATGTGGTTCTTTTGAAATAGTGTGTTAATTTTGGTGCGCAAACTCCTGTTTTTTAGTCTTTGCCTTTTTGATTACTTGGACAACCTACTTAATGTTCTTGTGCCTAGCGCAATTGGAGTAGTTACTCTTTCATACACTCACTCTGAAAAAACAAGTTAAATCCGATGCTCAATACTTGTTTTACATCCATAACAATATACGTTTTTTATCAAAAAATTCTGATCAATATAAAGATGAAAAAACAAAATGTGAAATATTGGTGGAGACACATTTAATTTTATGGAAAATGTAAGATTTTTAGAATTTACGAATATTTCATTAGATGAGTCGGATTTTGAAAATGATTTATTTATTGAATTATGTTGTTATTTAGTAACACTTTTTTTTTTGAGACCAGTGTGATTTTTTATATTTTTTATTTATAGATATTTTTTAAAAAAATTTGTTGATAAATTTTTAATGTACTGTTTTTTGTCGAGTGTCAGTTCCCCTTTTTGGTGTCCCTCTCTCTTTCAATGCAGCATAGTCACCAACAAAACATTTAGGGATTCAAAACCAACTGTATGCAACTATGCATCGGAAAAGTCTATTGGAAACAAAAAAAATAAGTTTTTAAGGCTAATGGAATATGATCATAATAATAGATTTTCTGTCTTTATCAGACGTGGTGTGCTTGAAATCGCATTATTAGCCTTAACAAGAGGGATCGAGATAGATATGTGCAAAACATGTGATAGAATTGAATGCAATTTCTTATATGCATTGATGAGAAAGGTGGTTTTAAAGATAAATGACTATCATGGACTATAAATTGTGTACATTCAGTTTCCTACTGATCTCATCAATGGAGATTCGAAGGGTAATATCATCCCATGTCAAGGTTTACCATATTGAATCCATTATAATCATATCTTTTCATTTTATGTAATGAGATTGTCATATCTAATCTAAAAACGATAGAGGTTATTATTGAAGAAAAAGCACCATTATCTCATATCAACGGATGATAATTCGTTCGTTTGTCATACCTACATGGACCAATGTGAGTTCCTTTTCCAAGTGATTACTACTTATATTAATGTATCGTGTCAATTTATTAATTTTGTTGAATCTATTATCACAACTTATAACTTGATCCTAACGAATTTTAAATTATCTCTTTAAAATAATTTAGGAATAACTAATAACGAAAGACAGGAAACTACTTGATCTTCTTGAAAGCTTACAAAACTCTAAAACTCATATATTTGCATATGTTCGAGATAGGATTTAACAGAAAATTAATTATTGAACAACAAATCTTGTAGAGATAAAGAGTTTATGATACCTTATATATGTCATACTACTTCGTAGCTAGAAGTTTGTGGATTTTTTTTTAATGTATAACCTCTAATAATTTTTAGGAAAATTTTGTTTATGTAAGTCTACCGAGGTAAATGACTTCAAATCCCTTAAGGATTTTAACAAAATGCTTCTTGTAAAACAAGTTTGTCGAATATAACGATTTACTTCTTTGGTTGTGAGAATTTTTAAAAAATGTTATTTTCGAATCGTATAGACCATCTTTTGGACGAAAGAGAATTCGGTCCGTCAATACGTGAATAGATAGAGATGTGATGATGGTTTGGCGATCAAACAAAAGTATGAGAGAATCTATAGTTAGACAACCCAAAAACTATTATAGTCCAACCTGTGGTATTGGGTTTGACTCAACTAAAGATTTCATTTCGAACCTTAGACCCAATATGCATCAGAATAGTAGTAGAAGCACAACAAAAAACGGGTCTTGGTGATAAAGTTAGTGATAATGCAACCTAATGATTCATGTATATCCTCTTTTAATGTATCATTATCCATACTAGGTATAAGCTCATCAGAATACATATAATTATACTTGATGCAACTAGTAATTCTTTGCATCCGAGTTGACATTGTTTTCAAAGAGAGTGAATTAAGAAAGAGAGTATTTTAAGAATTAGAGATACTCGGTTAAACAATTTGAGTCTCAAGTTTTGATTGAGGTATACGTTGGTGAAATAAACCAACAAGTGGTATCATCGTTTTTAGTTACGCGTAAGGTACCTGCAAAAAAACACAAGGAAATAGTAAGAACCAAATTCAAATAATTCAGCAAAGAAACAGAGGTAGAAGCACTTATCTGATGTTATAGCCGGCAGAAACAAAAAACGCTCACAATCTTACGGTGAATTTTGCAAAACAAATTAAAAAAGGGTTATCGAAGGTTTTAATAATTAATCCGGTTAGTGGAAGCTTTGATATCGACAAATTTGATGGACAAAATAGATTTTGGTGTATAGAAATATAAGTTCTTAGGAACATTAGAATTTATGGGGCAAGGAAGAGTTTTAGCCGATCCACAAACAGAAATACTAGATGATAAGTGTAATCCTATACTAGTACTAGAAGACCCACTAAGGGTAGATAAGGAGAAAAGGGTTAAAAATTTGATTGGTGCAAGTCTCACTAATGTAATTCTCCGGAAGGTGATGGATGAATCAACACCTTTGGGAATGTGGAAGACCTTGGAAAATGAATATCAAACCAAAATATTACCAAACAAGATTACATAAAACAAAGGTTTAACAATTTCAGAATGGATGAGAGTAAATCAATCAAGGAAAACTTGGATAAATTCCTGAAGATGGTGCAAGATTTGGCCAGTCTAAATGTGAAAATTTCGGATCAAGTCATCCAGATTCTCCCAAGTTTGCCTAAAGAGTATGAATCACTTTTCGACACTCTCAAGTATGGAAGTGTCAAGGATTCTCTAATTGTGAGATATGCTATGATTTCGGCATACTCTAAGGAGGTAAAACTCAAGGAAAAAGGGTTATTAAGTCGATCTAAAGACAGTCAAAAGGACTGTTTGTGAGACCTAGAGGGAAGTCACAAAACAGAAATACTAAACATTGACTGTCTAGGGGTAGGTCTAAATCTAGGTCCAAGAACTCAAGGATGATAGATTTGTGGAAAAGATGATCATTGGAAACGTGACTGTACAAAAAGAAAAGAAGAATCTAAAGCATATTCAGCAAATGTAGCTGCTGAACAACCACTAGTTCTCACCGCTAGTGTACATGTAACCAATGAGCAATGGATTCTAGGTCCAGGATGCACATTCTACATCACACTTCAAAAGGATCTCCTATTTGATCTAGAGGAATTTGAAGGAAGCAATCTGCTTATAACTAACAACATAGTTAACAAAGTACAAGGAATGGGCAACATTAGAATCATCAATCCAGATGGGACGGAAGTGATTTTATCTCAAGTCAGGTACATGTCAATAGTAGAAAGAAATTTAATTTCTTATGGCTTATCAGAAAAGTCTAGGTGTTCCTATCAAAGAAAAGATTTTAATACCTTTTACAAAGATAGCAGAAAAGTCATATTTCGTAAATAAAAAGATGGATTGTATTATTTGCAAGGAATAGTCACGAAGTATGAAGTTCATATGACTAAAGCAATACCATTCACGACTGGGACACATGAGCTCTAGAGGATTGGAGATTCTAGTTAAAGGAGGCTACATTCCAAAAAATGAGTTCAAAGAATTAGAGTTTTGCGAAATTGTGTATTGGGAAAATCACACATGCAAAGTTTTAAGAGAGGAACACACAAGCCAAGAGACATTTTGAATTACATCCATTCAGATTTAATTTCAACCACTTTAACCCCACAAAGCCTGACAAGATGTCAATATTTCATCACATTCATAGATGACTACTCAAGGAAAACGTGTATTTACTTCCTAAAAACTAAAGCAGAAACATTCTCTAAGTTCAAAGAGTGGAAAACTAAAGCAGAAGCATTCTCTAAGTTCAAAGAGTGGAAAACGAAAGTTGAAAATCAAACAGGAAGAAAGATTAAATGCCAAAAACTAATAATGGATTGGAATTCTGCAACTTTGATGAGTTTTGTAAGCTGAGTGGAATAAAAAGACACAAGGCTTGTTCATATACATGCATGAATAGGACAATCATGGATAAGGTTAGATGCATGTTAATAGAAGTTGGTATAGAGGAACAATTTTAGGCAGAAGCTGCATCAACAACTGTTTACTTAATTAACAGAGCCCAAAAATCATCAGTTGAATTCAAACTACCTGAAGAAATATGGACAAGAGTTAAGACAGATTTGAAAAATTTAAAGAGATTTGGTTGCACAGTCTATGTGCATACAGTTCGAACAAAGACATAACCTAGAGAAGTGAAAGGAGTATTCATGGGATATTCTAAAAGAGTCAAAGGTTACAATGTATGGACTCCGGAAAAGCTAATGTGTGAAATCAGTAGAGATGTGGTGTTACTCGAAGAAAAAATCTACAAGGATACACTAAAGAATCCGGAAAATACAGATTAGAAGGAGAAAAAAGAAGAAGACTAAGAAAGACACTTCAAAGCTGATCTAATCCAAGGACCCTCAAACCAAGATTTAAACCAGGAGAATAATTCTCAATAAGAGCTCTGACTCCACAAACTTAGAAGGTTCAGATAATGATTCCGCAGATAACACACAAGTTGATCAAATTCATGTGCAAGAACGAAATCAAAATCCAAAACAAGGTAAAAAAAAATCTGGAAAACTATGTGTTAACGAGAGACAGAACAAGGAGAAATGCTAAAGCACCATCTAGATTTCTAGACAATAATTTTGTGGCGTACGCACTCTCGAGAGTTATGGCCACCGATATGGAAGAACCAAATTCATATATAGCAGCTCACAGAAGTACAAAATCAGATCTTTGGAAGAAGAAATGAACTCTTTGAGAAAGAATGGAACGTGGAAAATAGTTGATCAACCAAATGATAAAAGGGTCATAGGGTGTAAGTGGATCGGTAAAAAGAAGACTGGAATTCTAGGAATTGAAAAACCTAGGTTCAAAGCTAGGTTGGTTGCAAAAAGCTTCTCACAAGTTGAGGGTATCGACTATAATGAGATTTTTGCACCAGTAGTCAATCATGTATCAATAAGGATAATACTATCAAATGTGGTGAATCAGGATCTAAATCTATAACAACTAGATGTTAAAACAACTTTTCTATATGGTACTTTGGAAGAGAAAATATTCATGCAATAGTTTGAAGACTATGAAGAAAAGAGAAATGAGGAAAAGGTATGTCTACTATTAAAGTCCATGTACGGACTTAAGCAAAGCCCAATGCAATGGAATAAAAGGTTTGATGAATTTGTGATTCATCAAAAATTTCACAAAAGCAAACATGTCCATGCATTTATGTCAAAATGACAGAACAGAAGGATAAGATATATTTGCTTATCTACGTGGATGATATGTTGGTAGTTTCCAAAGATTTCAGAGCGATTCAAAAGCTGAAAGAAAACCTGATGCGAATTCAAGATGAAAGACTTAGGACCAACAAGTAAAATACTAGGCATGGAAATCCTAAGGGACAAGAACAATGGAATTTTGAATATATCACAGACTAAGTACTTAATACATTTAAAATGATATATTCAAAACTAGTGTCAACTCCTATGGGATCCCAATTCATACTCAAGAGTCTAAATGAAGTTAAGACTCCTATAGAAGTTGCTTTAATGGACTAGACACCCTATGCTAGCACAGTTGGTTCACTACTGTATGCTATGGTTGGATCTAGACTAGATTTAGCATACTCAGTTGGTGTGGTAAGCAAGTTCATGGGGAATCCAGGAAGAACTCATTAGAAAGCAGTGAAATGGATTCTAAAGTATCTAAAAAGTACTAAAGACATGACATTAACATTTACAAAAACCTAGAATTTGGCATTCAAGAGTTTTGTGATACAAATTTTGTAGCATATTTACATAGATGTACTCTATCACAGGCTACCTATTTCAATTAGAAGGAAATTTTGTGAGTTGGAAAGCAGGTTATATATTGCATTGACAGAAGCAACCAAAGAAACAATTTGGTTAAGAGGGATATGCACCGAGTTGGGATTAATTTCAGAAACTAGTATTGCTCAAGTTTATTATGACTTGTAAAGTGCTATATGTTTATCAAAAAAACAATGTCTATCATTAAAAGACAAAGCATATAGAGCTCAAGCTACAGTTTATCAGAGACATAATTGGTAAAGGCAATGTCACAATTCTAAAAATCAATACTAAGGTGAATCCAGCATACCTAATGATTAAATCATTACCTGTTAATAAGATTCAAGGAGGGACTGACATAGCTCAGAATACTCTGAACTAGAGAAGGAGCTCACAAGGTCGATTGAATACCTCGCAAACACAAAAGAAAAGCAGGTGGTTAAAGGAACCGACTTCAAGCCGAAACAAGTAAATGAAAGCAGTTTGGTTTATTGTGAATCTGAGAAAAGGAAGAAGCTTTCAAGTTACTCCAAAATATTAAGTCAAACA
Source organism: Pugionium cornutum (assembly GCA_018901935.1). Taxonomy (NCBI): domain Eukaryota; kingdom Viridiplantae; phylum Streptophyta; class Magnoliopsida; order Brassicales; family Brassicaceae; genus Pugionium; species Pugionium cornutum. The sequence goes on along the minus strand of CM032157.1, from coordinate 14,019,985 downwards.
CACTCAACAAATTCCAAAAAGGTAAGGAACTGATACACCCAAAGGATACATATTCCAAAGGAGGAAGATTACTGTAAGAAAAATCGTGTTAGCTAAGAGTCAACTTAAGATGAGTACTCAGCTAAAACCTAGACGACAGTCGACGGGAACAGAAGAAAAGAAATCGCATCTTGTCAAAAGGTGAGAAAGAAGTCTTCCATACTTGCATGCAAACGGAAATGGAAGACTAAAATCAGATCTCATGAGATCTAAGTTAGATCAGACTAAATCTAAGTCATATCGCATCAGATGTCAGTCAGATCAGACTAGATCTAAGGTATATCGAACAGAGAAAGAAAAAAAGCGATCAACGTTTCTGGAAGATGAAGAGTTTGTCGCACATAAAAAACAAAGGAAAATGGAGGGGAAAACTTAGCTGGGAGAAGGAGTGAGGAACCAGGAGAAAAAGCCGATGAGAATGATGTCGGAAAAGGCGACATAATTGCAGAAGATTCACGGAGAAAACATTGAGAAACGACTCGAGAGAGAAAAATAAGAGAGAGAATGACGAAATGAGAAATGAAATCGCACATCATGTGTGATTAGGTTTTTTCTCGTAGTTGGTCAAAGAAAGAGAAATGTGGTGTTGGGTTTGACCCAACTAAAGAAAAATTTATTTCGGGCCTCAGACCCAACATGCATCAAAACAGTAGCAAAAACACAACAACAAACATGCCCTACGTAAGCCCAGGATGAAGTTAGTGATAATGCAACCTAATGATTCATGTATATCCTTTCTTGATGTATCATTATCTATACTAGGTATAAGCTCATCAGAATACCTATATATATATATTTAATGCAGCTGGTAGTTTTCGGCATCCGAGTTGACATTTTTTTTTAAAAGAGTGAACTAAGAGAGAGTACCTTAAGAATTATAGGTATTCGGTTAAACAATTTGAGTCTCAAGTTCTTTTACTTGTTGTTGATTGAGGTATACTTGGGTGAAACAAACCAACACAACCGAATCCAATTTTATGTGTTCTGAATTTAATATATCCTAATTTAGAGTCAACGAATCATGCTCACTATTGCTTATTGATCGGATAATGATTGATATATAAAAGGGGGCTATGGAAAAAGTAAGACATGCATGGTTTAATGTAGAGAGCATAACTAGTTTATGAATGAACATAGATTTTGCTCTCGTTTTGTGACATATCCTTTGAAGTTTTAACAACCACATGTCTGGTTAGCATTCGCCTCAGATCTAAATGAGTTGAAGTTGCATCATGTAGACTTTTTAGAGTTTAATTACTGGCATTTACAATTCTCGAAAATTAATATCCATATTGAAAAGAGGTTTTATGCAACTCTGCAAGAAACACTAATGGTCGCTCCATCGAAATATATATAATTCATTACCTCCATAATCAACCAAAAATACCCAATTTATTGAACAAAGAAAGATGTTATCACCATTTAACAGAACCCTAAAATTTTTATATCAACTATATTTGAGTTCAATTGATTTTCGGTTAATGTAAACTCATTGTATAAATACTGTATTTTGTACATTCTTTTCATTCAATGAGAATAACATCTTTCATAACAGAATTCTTCACCTGTTATTTTGATTTTCTTCGCTAATATGGTATCAAGGCCTTTTCCTGCTTGATTACTATCATTTTTTTGCAAGTCTTTGGTTAAATCCATTGTTTCCAGCTTGAATTTTGATTTCACTGATCAATCTCGAGCTACAATGGTTTTTGTAAAAACAATTCCGAGAAGATCGAGTCGATCTACAACAGAAATAAGTTTGTTCCGATTAACTTGCCGGAAACTTCTAATTCTATGGTAGAAGGATCACGAGGAGCAGCTGTTCCGATTGACTCGATTCACTCTTCCTTTTTCATGCACAGTGCAGATCATTCAGGTTTGCAAATTATCTCTCTCAAACTCGATGGATTGAACTACGATGATTGAGATGTTGCGATAGCCCTAATAAAATAAGATTTGTTGATGGAACCTTGACTAGACCTAATAAAAAGATCCTAATTTTCGTTTTTGGTCTAGATGTAATAGTATGGTAAAATCATGGTTGTTAAACTCGATTTCTCCACAAATATATCATAGCATTTTTAGATTGAATGATGCAGCTGATATATGGAAAGATTTACACAGACGTTTCCATAAGACACATTTACCAAGAACTTTCAAAATTTAACTCAAAAGATACAAAATCTTCATCAAAGATCTATATCTCTTTCTGAATACTTCACAACTCTGAAGACATTGTGGAGTAACTTAGAAAGTGCTGAAGAACCAGATGAACCATGCACATGTGGTAAAGCAGAAAAATTGCAAAGAAAAGCTGAGAGATCAAGAATTGTTAAGTTTCTTGTAGGACTTAATGATTCGTATGCCATAATCAAGAGATAGATCATAATGAAGAAAGTTCTTCCATCTTTGGCAAAGCTGAAGTATACAATATTTTAGACCAAGATGAAAGTCAGAAGAATTTTTCAAATGCTATAAATTCTCCTGTTGCTTTTCAACTCTATGAAGTTCCAAATAACTCTTCTACTGTCTACTATGTTCAGAATGGACCAAATAAGGGTCGACCTATATGTTCATTCAGTAATAAAGTAGGACATATAGTAGATAGATGTTATAAGAAACATGGTTTTCCTCCTGAATTTTTTAAAAAAGACAAAGGTCCAGATAGATTTCAGAAATCTCTACCGGTTGCAGGAAACATTTCTGTTGCTAAACCAGAAGAGAATTCAATGTATCTTGAAGGTTTAATTGGAAATCTTTCCAAAAACATGATTCAACACTTCATTGCTCTTTTCAGTTTCCAACTCCAAAATTCTCCATCAATTGCAAAAATCTAATGAAGCAAGTACTTCAGGAACTACAATTGATAATTTTGTTATCCGATTTTCCACTTTGACTTAATGTTTTGTTGGTATTTTGATAGTCTCACAAAATTGTCTTAGTGATCATGTATGGGTAATTGATTCTAGAGCAACCCATCATATATCACATGATAAGAAGTTGTTTAAAAAACTAAATACTTCTATTATGAGCTATGTAAATTTATCTACAGGTTTAAAGATCAGGATAAATGGAGTTGGAAAAATTCAGATAAACAAGGGCATTGTATTAAGAAATTTTCTGTTTATACCATAATTAAACTCAATCTAGTCAGCATAAGCTCTCTAATAATTGATTTTGTTTCTGAGGTTATATTAGACTCTTCTTCTTACAAAATTAAGGATCTTACCAAGGAGTTGACGATTGGTCAGGGTAAAAGAATTGGCAACTTGTATGTGCTTGACATTCGGATTTCATCTATCTCAGTGAATGGAGTTATGGATATGAGCATGTAGCACTGGAGACTTGGACATCCAACATATTCCAGGTTGGATGTTATCTCAGAAACTTTGGGAGTATCTAGGCATAAGAACAAAAACATCTTATTGTCATATATGTCATTTGGCAAAACAGAAGAAGTTGTCTTTCCCTTTTTTGAATAATATATGTAACACAAATCTTGATTTGTTACGCACAGATGTATGGGGACCATTTTCTGTTGAAACAATTGAAGATTACAGATATTTCTTTACTACTGTTGATGATCATTCACGTGCAACATGGGTTTTTCTTTTCAGAAATAAAAATGAAGTAATTCATGTGTTCCCTCCTTTTATCAGTCGAAAATCAATATAATGCCAAAGTGAAATCAGTTCGATCTGATAATGCTCGTGAGCTAAATTTCACAAAAAATTTTAAGGAGAAAAGAATTCTCTCTTATCACTCAAGTCTAGAAACTCTTGAGCAGAACTCGGTTGTTGAACGCAAGCACCAACACATATTGAATGTGGCTCGTGCTCTTATGTTTTGATCTCAGGTTCATTTATCTCACTAGGGAGATTGCATTTTAACTGCTATTTTCTCATCAATAGAACACCTTCTTAGCTTCTTTCAAACAAGACACCTTATGAGATACTGGCAGGAAAAGCTCCGAGTTATTCTCAAATCAACACATTTGGTTGTTTATGCTATGGTTCAACTTCATCCAAGCAAGACACAAATTCAATACAAGATCAAGAGTTTGTCTATTTCTAGGACATCCATTTAGTTTTAAGGGTTAGAAATTGATGGATTTGGAGATTAATACTATCTTTATTTCCAGGAATGTCGAATTTCATGAAGAGATATTTTCGATGGCCAAAAATAGAGCATCGGAAGAATATATGCATTTCTTCACACCGATGAATTCTTTGACTTTAGGTAATCATTATCATTGTCTTCCAAATAATCCATTACCACATACATGCCCATCACCAAATAATCATTCACATAGAAACAGAAAACCACACTCATTTAAACGATTACCATTGTTATTCTTTAAAAACTGATATTCCCTATCCAATATCATCTTTTCTTTCATACTCTTGACTACCATCTCATTGGTCCTATGTCAATAACATCACCAAAATTCCGATACCCCATTCCTATAATGAAGCAAAGCTTTCCAAAGAATGATGTGTTTAAAGAAATCGATGCAATGGAATTGACTAAAAACTGGGAAATAGTTCGTCTACCTTCTAGAAAGAAAGCAGTGGGATGTAAATAGGTATTCACTCTGAAATTTCTTGTTGATGGTAGTATTGAGAGGTACAAGGCTCGTTTTGTAGCAAAAGGCTGTACTCAACAAGAAGGTTTGGATTACAATGAGACATTTTCTTCTTTTGCAAAATCTTGCGACACTCAAGCTATTGTTAAAAGTTTCTGCATCTAAGAATTGGTATCTCAATCAGCTTGATATATCTAATGCTTTTTTGAATGGAAGTTTAGATGAAAAAATTTTCATGAAATTTCCTGATGGTTATGCTGTGAGAAAAGGGGACTTGTATAAGAATGTTGTTTGTCGATTGAAGAAATCAATTTATGGTATCAAACAGGCTTTCGAGGAAATGGTTTCTAAAATTTTATGATTCTCTGTTGCAACTGGGATTTATGAAGGCTCATGGGGATCACACTCTGTTTGTGAAGAATTCTAGTAATGGTTTTATGGTAGTTTGGATGTATGTTGATGATATAATAATAGCCAGCACAACACAAGCTCTTGCTTCACAATTGACTGCAGATATGAAACAAAGTTTTAAACTAAGGGAGCTTGGTCTTTTAAAGTACTTCTTAGACTTAGAAATTGCTCAAACAGTTGTATGTATTTCCTTTGTCAGAGGAAATATACCTTAGAAATTCTTTCTGATATTGGTATGGTAGGCGGTAAAGATTCAAAGATACCTATGATTCCGAATTTAAAACTGTCTAAAGATTATGGAGATCTTTTAGAATGACAAAGAAATGTATCGAAGTATTGTTGGGAGATTGATGTATTTGACAATTACAAGACCTAATATCACTTTTTCAGTGAATAAACTTTTTCAATACTCATCTGCTCCACGAGCTTCACATCTCATAACTCGGCATAAAGTGTTACAATATCTCAAATTAAGGGACAATTGTACATAGACTTTTTTACTCGGTAAATTCAGATCTTAACTTAAAAAATTTGTTGATGCTGATTGGGCTTCCTATCTTGACAGCAAAAGATCGACAACTGGTTTTTCTATGTTTTTGATATCTTTTTTAATCTCTTGAAAATCTAAAAAACAACCCATGATATGGTTTTCTACTTTGATGTTTGATCTGCACGTTTTACCATCTACAACTTTAATTCTCTTTTCAAATAGCATTGTAGATATTCATATTGAAACCAATCCTATGTTTTATGAAAGAACGAAACGTTATAGAAATAGATTGCTATACAATTCGAGAGAAGATTGATAAAAAGCTCATCAAAACACTTTATATTCGAACCGAAGATCAAATTGTAGATATATTTACAAAACTTTGTTTTCTTCTCTATTTGAACATTTAAAATCCAAGATGAATCTTCACAAAATATATATTGACGGAGACTATTAAAATATATGGAGTTTATTTGCCACCAATTGACGGTTAACTTAAATTACAGAATTCTTCATCTTCTTCTTATTTCGATTCTCTTCGCTAATAAACTATCATGTTGAAAACAGAGTAATCTAAACCCTAAACTTTAGGAATGCATGTGAAATAATACCAGCAACAAAAAATATAATTGAGGTAACAGAGTGCAACTTACAGCAAAAGGCCAAACTCGAGAAGATGACTTCAAGAGTTTGCATTATGAAGGTTTTATAAGTTATAACATACATTAAAAACACATAGATGTACATTCCATAATAATATATAAACATACAAACACTTTGTTGATGTCTTTCATCCAACGGTTGAAGCAAGAGGTTCCCCATCCTCTGGAATTAAGAGCAAAGGGATTTGACCATGGTCAACGAAGTCAATCTTGCTCAGCCTCAGACAACATAGTATTTGTTCCGGCAACTCTTCTGGTTTTTGAGCCTGTTTCATGTTCCCCAGTTTAAAGAAATTCTAAAGTTTACCATCTTTTTCAAGTAACAAAAGATCCCTTTTAGTCTCTACGAAGTTTGCTCATTACCTGGATGGTTAAGCCGAGATCAAGAGTTCCATTCTTTAGTCGATCTCTGAATGCTTCAAGTCCTTTCCGTGATATGTAACTGAATCGATGAACATCCAAATCAATCTCAAAGTAGTTTGGACCCTGTGGAGAGAGATACGAATTAGCAATAGTAATTAGACTTCATTTGTGTTTAAGATGTATTCTCGTCGTGCTAAAACCTTAAAGAAGTTGTGTTGAGGACGAGAAAGGACAGGTTTTTCATTGTAAGCCTGTACAAGCTTCTTTTCAGTGGCGCTTAGAGTTAGATCTTCGGGGTTTACAAGTCCAGCAACAATCTTAAGCCTTTCACGGAAAGAAACATTGTTGTCTTTTGCAAACCCTTTCACCTTCTCCACCTCATCATTGACAAGCTTCTGTTTTGAAACCAAAGCGAAGAAAAAACTATACACTCAGATTAATCACGGGATGTGAGAAGTGTGAAGGAATGGCATTTAAAGCTACCTTGATGCTGTCCTGATATTGCTGTGAGGTTTCTTTTTCAAAATTGTCTCGTAATTTAAAGTAAAGTACAATGCTCATGCCTTCTCCATCGCTGTCTCCAAGGAACATTGCAGCAGGATAGGTTGGCAACTGTCAGTGAGGCACAAAGGAGGTTACACAAGCAAAATTTAGTGACAAACCAAAGATGAAGAAGCCACTTATGCTAAGTGGCGGTTACCTGAATGTTGACAATGAGAAGAGCAGGGAGCTTTGCCTCCGCTTTTATGTTTGGTAGCTCGATGTATTGTGCGATATGATCAATCTTCCTTGGACAGACAAATAAGTCAACGCCAATAGGAGAGTACGGGCACTGATTTGGAGCTGGAGATTTCTTTTTGTCTCTGCAAACATTATTCTTCAACAGTTACAAACAAATTGGTTTCTAGTAAAAGATATATAAAACAAAGTGTTGAGAGATGTACTTGAAATAGGTTTCTCCACGGAGTTTAAAAGTTGAAGGTGGTATCTCACACCAACTTCCAGTGGACTGCTTTTCTTTGGCTGAGAAAGGAATAGTGAATCCCGCTTTTGGACGGTACAACAACTTACGTTGTTCACTAACTTCCTCACCATCACAAGACCTCCTCTTGAATGAAAGCCGATAAACTGCAGATTTTCGTTTCTGAGAAGTAGGCGAGTTTAAAGTTTTTTCATTGAAACTAACGGTTGGCATCAATCGGCTCAGACTGGATCTCAAGGTTTTCTCTTGAGAGTTCCGTTTCTGTTCCTTCACGCCTTTAAAGCTTGCATGGTCTTTTAGCTTCTTCTTGTTGTTTCCGGTGAGAACAGAGAGACCACTAGGATCCTTGTACACACCTTTGTCTATCTTCAAGTAACTCTCACGGTATTCTTCGTACTTTCCTTTCCCATCCACAATGCACGAAGAAGATTCGAATTGAACTACTTGACCATTTGCAATGTTGCCCGTTGCATCACCCGCTGATGACACGTTATCGGCTGGGAAAGATATAGTAAAAACAAACTCAGATACACACCAACATTATTGAAATTGTTTCATATATATATATATATATATTTCTTTCTTTCATGTGAGCTTCTAAGCTCCATGAATCCTGAAAAGAATCGAGATTGGCTTTTACCTTCAGGTAGGCTGATAAAGTCCTCATCATCAGAGTCCGAATCAAGATTACTGACAGAGTCAAACCATGCATCATCTTGCGAGATAGCTGCAACAAAAATGAGTTTAACAGGCATTGTCCAATTATTATATTTTCCAATTATCAACAAAACCAATATTTACATGATCTTATCTACAAGATTAAGTCCAGGAACACTCACCAAAAGAATCTCGGTTCCCAACATCACTAGGCTTTCTAATATGTGCCTGAGGAACAATATCAGATACTTTAGAAAAGTGTTTGGAAGATCTGCGACGGCCTTTTCTTCGAGGCCTAATTCCTCTTGAATGGGTTGATACACATCCACCCATTGTTTATATACTTTTATTTAGATCCTGTTTGAAGAAAAGTGTAATGGGTGAAAAAGAAGAAATCTCAAGAAAAGGCTACTTCTCTGCAACATATAAAACACAGTTTTCCAGAAAAGAGGTTGCAAAGACAAGCCAGAAAGTAACAAATAGTTGTCACAGAAACTAGTTGTTACTTTCTGGCTTGTTACTAACATTGGGACCAAGTCCAGATTGAAGAATCAAATACCAAGTCAATACAAAATCTCCCTTAACTATAATATATTGAGGCCAGCTCAAAAGTGTACGCAAAAAAACCAATTTAAAAGAGAAAGTTGGATACATGAACATATAGATACAAACATTAGAATCATTATACTAACAGAAAAATCTCAAACCATAAACAAAAAAATTGATGTGGCTGCAAAACAAGAAAACCTAACACAAAAGTCTCAAAGAACACAATAACCAAATTTTGATGTTGAAAAAGCTCATAATATCTTCATGTCAAATCGCATTTGATATAAAGATTAGTCTTCACAGAAATTAAGAGTGAAATAAGAAAAAATTAGGGATTTTCAATCACTTTCAGAGAGTTTAAACATAAACATAAAAAACGTTTTCAATCACTTTCAATCATTTTCAATCTGTAGAATTTGATTTGATGATTACGAAAATATCCATTCTCTTGAAATAAAAGCAAAAAGTTACAAATGAATAAGAAAAAAGGCTGAATCTATAAAGATCGAGATTCAGCTGTATAAGAACAGATCCGAAAGATAAAAGTAAGTAAATCGATAATTAAAACATCATGCATGATACACATTGTGCAGAAATTCAAGCATGTAATGAATCTATAAATTCCCGATTTTATACCTGAAAAAAGGAGGCATGATAAAAGGGTAATCCCTTTTTGTAATTTGTTTTTTTTTTCTGGGAAAAAGAAGAGAGGGAAGGAACTTCCCGTTGTTGCAGAGATTAGAATCAAAGGGAGAAGAAGAAGAAGAACCAAGAATTGAAGATTTGAAAACCCGAAACTTTCGGATCCGAAGCACAGTGACCAATGAAAGGGGAGATTCAGCTTCCTTTGTCTCTCTCGTTTGTCTCTCTCTTTTGTCTCTCTCTTTTGTCTCTCCACTTTCTCTCTAAAGAGGAGAGAGGATCAGAGGACTCAGAGGAGAGAGAGAGAGAAATTTTCTTCGCGTATTAATAGGAATTTACTAAAAAGGTTTCGCAATCAAAATTATTAATTATTCTCTAATTATAGGATTAGTTGCCTAATTACAGACATATCAGTAAGTTAGTAACTATATTAACAAGAATTAGATTGAATTAATTTTTTTAATAAAACAGCTAAATTCGGTTAAAACATCCGATGATTTGGTAAAACGTGGTTTTTAGAAAAAAAATGAAAGAAAAATGAGTAATAATATAAATAATAAATTTTTAAGTTTTTTCAAATTTTATCAATAAAACTAAAATTTCAAAAATAATATAAATTTTTAAATTTTAAAATATTTATTATTTTAAATAAATTTAAAACAAAATTAAAATATTATAGTTAGGTTATTTTTTTTAATTTAAGTTTTAGATTTTTTATTTAGTAATATTCTAAATTATCACTATTTTAAATTTATTTTTCAAATTTACCACGCTAAACACAATTCCAAAAATAGCACCAATTATTATGTAAAAATAATTATTTATTTTAAATAAAATATATATAAATTAAAATTTTGGATTCACTTTTTCTAATTTAAGATTTAAATTATTTTCATTAAGAAATTGTTTTAATTATTTTAGTATTAAATTTATGTTATTTTGAAAATTTAAATAATTAGTGCTATATTTAGAAACAAAAATTGAAATAGTGCTATTTTATCAATTACTTTTTTATTAGATTAAAAATTTAAAATATTTTAATATGGGCAAGTTACTAAAATAACATTTTTTAAGTTTTTATTCCAAATATAGCACTAATTATTTAAATTTCTAAAAATAGCACAAATTTAATATTAAAATAATTAAAAATCTCTTTCAAATAAAAAAAATTTAAACATTAAATTGGAAAAAATAAATCCAAGCATTATATTTTAATTTTATATATAGTTTATTTGATGTATATAATTATTTTTAATAATTTGTGATATTTTAATAATTTTATTATTAATGTACTAAATTTGGAAGTAAATTTTAGTTATTTTAGGGTATTACTCTTTTAATATTAAATTTATGTTATTATTGAAACATTAAATTAATTGTATTATATTTTGAAAAAACTTTGAAAAATGTTATTTTGTAGAATTATACTTTCAAATTTTAATTTAAATTAAGAAAAAATTGTTAAAAATGACTCAAAACTTACCTCAAAATTAAAAAAGTAACATACATGAAATTCTTTCAAAACTAACCCATGGGGATAAAAAATTACAAAACACTTTTTTGACTCAAAATAATGTAAAAATATCAATTACGTTTCAGTTTCTACGAAGTATGCGTGTTTTTTAGGATCAAACCAGACTTTTCGAAAAATTTGCTTTGATAAGTAAAAACAAAACCAATTTCTCGAGAGATTTGTTTTCTACTAAAAACCTCCGCAAACTTCTCGACAAGTTTGCTTTTTTAGCCAAATACAGAATAGACTTATCGGAAAGTATATTTTATTTCGCTTACCAAAGCATAATTCACGAGAAGTCTGTTTTGTTAATAAATTACATAAATCAAATACACATCATAAAATATGTAATTTTTTAAGAAAAAATTGTTATTAACACTATTTATATACATATCAAATGCAAATAAAAGTTATAATGAATTCAAAAATAAATATATTAGACTCGATCTAATGATATCAAATGTTTGATACTTTTGTTGTTATTAGCTATGGGTTAATAGTTGATGTTTGGGGTAGGGAAATTCATGTTAGAATTTGAAATATCAGGTAATAAGTTTGAAAATTTAGGTTTATAACTTTTTAAAGAAAAATTGTTTGAGTTATACATATCTTTACCATATTCATTCATTTTTAACAAAATTTTTGCATATTTAGTGAAAATTATTATTTAGATTGTAGAGTTACGCAGACTTCTCGAAAAGTATGTTGTAGATTTAACAAAACATACTTCCCGAGAAGTCTGCACAAAACAAAAATTATATTCAACTAAACCGGTTTTTTTAATTTATAGTTTAGGGTTGTGGAGATTTCTCGAGAAATCTGCGTAAACCAAAATTTAACCAACCGATATCATATTGAGTCTTCAAAGCAGATTAAGTCTACACAAACCGGGAATTTCATTATATATATACACACTAGATTTATACTCATGCCATACGTGAGAAAAAAGATTTCCAAATTATAAAATATTATTTATTAGTAAATATAAATTAAATATTTATATAATTTTAACTTTTATTTAAAAATATTTTAATATTAATTTTTGTATCTATAAAAGAAAGAAAAATAATTTTGAATAAATTTAATATTATTTTTTGGTTAGTTTAATAAAATATTTTAATTTTAAACCAAATTAATAATAGTGACATATATAGTAATTATTGTAATAAATTAAACTTATTTATATATTTACTTAAAATTTATTATGGTGATAACACGTATATTTATCATATTAAAATTATTTTTGTACAGTATTTCTCAAATAATATATTAAAAATTTTATATTAAAAATATCGTAAAAACATAACATAATCATCTATATATAAATAAAGCAAAATTACCTTTTAACTTATTTTAATAACATTATTTATCGGATTGCCATAACAAAGTGAGATATAAATTACTTTTGTACAAATGAACTATTTATATATACATATATATTTATATATAGCTCAAAACAAATAGTAATTAAAAAAATTAATCATTTTCATGTATGATTGCGTACATAATAATATTAGAAAAGATAATTATATAAACAAACCATACTCAGATTTAAACAATCAATTTATTCAACAAGTATAATATAAAAATTACAAAATAAATAAATAAAAATTACAATTAATTCGATGGATTTGCAATTACATTTATTTGATTTATCGTTTTTTTCTTCTTCAATATCGTTTCTTGATTCGTCATTAGACTCATTACCGGAGATCACCATGAAGACTTAACCACTGACTCATTTCTGCGTCAGAGGAAAAAGCCCTTTCCAGAGAGAAGTCGAAAATCTCAGTTTCCAAGACTTTCAGATTACACCGTAAGCAACTTCTTCTTCGTATCTCTCACCGTAAGTAAAAGTTCACCATTCTTCTCTCGTCTCTCTATCTCTTTTCTTTATAAATCAAACAGATTCTCTGTGTTCGAACAATTTCTGCTGGTTTTTCTTCACCATTTGATTCTGGGATCTGCTCGAATAATGTAAATTTGACTTTTTTGGTTTGTAAAGTTTATCAATTTTCTCCCAGTTTCTTCTGCTAAAACCCAAATTGTCTGCGCTTATTTTGGGGAAATCGGAGAATATTACCTTTTTGTTTCCTTCCGAAAGCTGATCATATTGTATGGATTTGAAGAAGAAAAAGTTTCAGAAATTTGAACGAATTTTTGGTGCTAAAAACATCTATAAGAAGTAAAATTGATGATTTGTGTTTGCTTTGTTAGTCTATGACCTGTTCCATTGTTTGGTTGCTGAGTAAAATTAACATAACAAGTAGTGATGTTGGTGTATGTTGTCAGGTTTCTTGCATTGGATGAAATGAAAATGAGTTAAAACATTATCTTAAGTTGAGGAAGTTAATATCTTCGATTCCCTAGTCAAAGTCCCAGTTTTTATTGGTGTTTTTATGTTGATCCTTGACTTTGATTACTTCCTGAAACATAATCTGGAGAGATCTTATTAATGACTTTGTATTGCATTGGGACAGGAAATGGATCATTCAGCAAATAGATTTGGCGGTGGAGTGGAATCGATATTACCGAACTACAAGCTTGGTAAAACTCTTGGAATTGGATCTTTTGGTAAGGTTAAAGTAGCAGAGCATGTTGTCACGGGGCACAAGGTTGCTATCAAAATCCTCAATCGCCGTAAGATCAAGAACATGGACATGGAAGAGAAAGGTAACATGCACTGTTAGGCTCTAGCTTTACAGGGTTCTGGAACGAAATGTTGTCTTTAATAATTGAATATTTTTGATTATTGTTCTCTATACTTAAATATCTTTCACAGCCCAGTCTCGTGCAACTAACTGCACAAGGTTATGAATATGTGCTTTGAAATTCACTTTGATTTCTTGTGTCTAGTTTCAGGATTTAATTGGTTTGCTATTTTATTTGCTGGTGAATTAGCTCTATTAATTTTTGTTTAATCTATGTCTATTTCTTCCTTACAGTGAGAAGGGAAATCAAAATTCTCAGACTGTTTATGCATCCTCATATCATTCGGCAATATGAGGTAATAGAGACCCCAAGTGACATTTATGTTGTAATGGAGTATGTCAAGTCCGGAGAGCTCTTTGATTATATTGTAGAGAAAGGCAGACTACAAGAGGATGAGGCTCGTAACTTCTTCCAGCAGGTTTTTTTTTCTCTTATCACAACCATTATGTTTATAGTTTTTCATGTCTTCTCCGAGTTGAGTTTTGTTAGTGTTTGACTTATCTCTGTGCAGATAATATCTGGTGTGGAGTATTGCCACCGCAATATGGTTGTCCACAGAGACCTTAAGCCTGAGAATTTACTATTAGATTCGAGGTGCAACATTAAGATTGCAGACTTTGGGCTGAGTAATGTCATGCGGGATGGTCATTTTCTAAAGACGAGCTGCGGAAGCCCCAACTACGCTGCTCCGGAGGTATTCAGCTTTGTAAAGTTACAGTATTCTTATTTACATATGCGTCATTAGTCATTTCTCCTTTAATTGGATTATGAGTATCAATCCAAAAATTTTAAATTTCAATATACCATCTCTTACTACTTGCTGTAGGTTATATCAGGTAAATTATATGCCGGACCTGAAGTAGATGTATGGAGCTGCGGAGTGATATTGTATGCGTTATTATGTGGTACACTTCCATTTGATGATGAAAACATTCCCAACCTTTTCAAAAAAATAAAGGTATTGTACATTATACTTTGAGATTAAGCTCAAGGAATCTTCAGAATTGTACATTTCAGCTTAAATAGTTAGATTCATCATTGATCATTATTTGAAGTCATATTTATGACAAGCAATTAACCAGGGTGTTATTTTCTCTGTAGGGTGGGATTTACACTCTTCCAAGTCATTTATCATCTGAGGCTAGAGACTTGATCCCAAGAATGCTTATAGTTGACCCAGTGAAACGAATCACCATTCCTGAGATCCGTCAACACCGTTGGTTTCAGACTCATCTTCCTCGTTATCTTGCTGTTTCTCCACCAGATACAGTAGAGCAGGCGAAAAAGGTTGGTCTCAGCACCATTTGGAGATCATCTGCGGTGGTTAGTAACAACTTATCTTATATTTTGCAGATCAATGAGGAGATAATTCATGAAGTGGTTAACATGGGATTTGACAGAAACCAGGTTATGGAATCTCTTCGCAACAGAATACAAAACGATGTATGTGTTTCAGATCTCTGTAATAATTTTAACTTCCTATAACTTCCAGCTGCTTCTTGAACTCCCTAAAAATTCGCAACAGAATACAAAACAAAATGCCACTTGCTTCTTGTTTCAGGCTACGGTTACATACTACTTGTTATTGGACAACCGGTTCCGTGTTCCAAGTGGCTATCTTGAATCCGAATTCCAGGAGACAACAGTATGTTTTTTTTCCTCTTTCTCTGAGTGGGATAGCTTTCAAACATTACATCGCAGATGGGCCACAAAAATCACAATTGACCTGTAATGTGCTGGTCAAACCCAAGGTCTCCATTTGGTTTTCTACTAATATTTTCACCTTTTCAATTTTAATCATCTAGGACAGTGGTTCCAGTCCAATGCGCCCAGCTGAAGCAGCTGCATCACCTGTAGGCCACTGGGTTCCTGCACATATAGATCACTACGGGTTAGGAGCAAGATCACAGCAAGTCTCAGTTGACCGAAAATGGGCTCTTGGACTTCAGGTTTGTTCCTGATTGCTGACTCTTCTTTTTTTCCTCACCCTCAACCCGTCTGAATTCAACGCACAATCATCATCAAGCTATTTCGATATTGGGGCATTTATAATTTGTGTTCTTGTGTCTGAATAAGTACTCTTTACCACGACGTGGCAAAATTGATAATTAATCTGTTACGGTGGTATTTTGAACAGTCCCATGCACATCCTCGTGATATCATGAATGAAGTTTTGAAAGCTCTTCAAGAACTCAATGTGTGTTGGAAGAAGATTGGTCACTACAACATGAAATGTCGATGGGTTCCTGGTTTTTCTGATGGTCAGAATACTATGATTAACAATCAGCCGCACTTCAGAGATGAATCCATTATCATTGAGGATGATTGTGCCATGACCTCACCCACTGTCATCAAATTTGAACTTCAGGTAACTGTAAACTCACACACAGAACTCCTAGAAGAAGAAAAAAAAATTCCCCAGCTCGATTTGACTGAGATGAACCGATAACGGTTTTACTTTCCCAGAATCGAGCTAGATCAAGTTTCAAAGACTAAGATTTGCTGTTGTTTCATTCCATTATTAGGATTCTTGGTTACTTTCCTAGTAGTTTACCAATACCATACTGGCTTAGGACAGAGACTAAACCCTTCTTCAAAGCTTGAACCAACTATTTTAGAACATCAATGGTCACATATCATTACAATTCCAACTATTTCTGATTTTGTGACACAGCTATACAAAGCCCGCGAAGAGAAGTACTTGCTGGATATCCAGAGAGTTAACGGTCCTCAGTTTCTCTTCTTGGATCTATGTGCTGCCTTTCTTACAGAGCTCCGTGTGATCTGAATCTTTTAACCATTTGTTCAGACATTGTTTTCTTAATGGTTTCAAGATTTGTAATAGTAGACAACATAAAATATGTGAGTGCAGTTACTCTGCCGGGTTACTTTTATATACCTGTGGATTCTATGTTTAAACTCTACTGTAACATGAACTCTTTTTTTTTCTTCTCTTTTTGATGGTTTTAAAGGTTTGATGGTGTATGTGTACATATTGGCTGTTTCCATGATACACTCAAGACTCTTAAATCTTGGCTACAAACATAATTTATCTCTTTTATCTTTGTCTTGATTAGTTTTTGTTAAGAAATGATTTCAAGCCACAACTCGAAATGATAGGTAACTTACTCTGGATTTTGCTTACATTAATGCTGTATGTTTGTCAACTGCAGCGTCTACGGCAGCGATCTGCGGTTATATGTTGCGGTCAGATGTTATGGTTAGACGCCGTAATATTGTTGTTCGTTTTATCACCAAAACGTCTAACCACAGTTGTCGCCGAATGTTTGTTCTTTTGGCAATCGCGCGGTTGATCGCAGGTTGTTGCTGTAGGTTTGTTCGTTTGGAAGTCGTGTGGCTGATCACATCGTTTGACCGCAAGTTTGTTTGTTTTGTTGCCGTAGCGATAATTTTTCAACTTAACTTATATTTTAATTTTTATAAATTTGTACAATTATTTTTTATATAAATTTATATAATTATATCTTTATTTTGTATAATTATACATCAATAATTTTTTTTTGTTTTGTTAACAATCATAATAATAAATTTTTAATTAAATATAGGTAACTTACTCTGGATTTTGGTTACATTAGAGTTGTTCTTTTGTCTGCTGTAGATGCTGCGGCAACGACCTGTGGTCAGACGCTGTAGTATTGTTGTTCGTTTTATCACCATAGCGTCTGACCGTAGGTTGTCGCCGTATGTTTGTTCGTTTGGCAATCACGCGGTTGATCACAGGTTATCGCCGCATGTTTGTTCTTTTGGCAGTCGTGCGGTTGATCGCAACGTTTGGTCGCGAGTTTGTTCGTTTTGTTGACGCAGCGATAATTTTTCAACTTAACTTATATTTTAATTTTTATAATTTTATAAAATTATTTTTCTTATAAATTTATATAATTATATCTTTATAAATTTGTACAATTATACAATTTTTTTATTTTGTTAACAATCATAATAATAATTTTTTAATTAAATATAGTTATATAATTAATAATAAAATCAGAAGTTAAATTAAAAATAATAAAATAATTTTTTTAATTAAATAAAACAAAATAATTTATCAAGTTATAAACCATGTCATATATTAAACTAAAATAAATAAAAATAATACATCAAATTCTTAACTAAAATATTTAATATGGTAATCGATATCTTCTACCATATTCATTTGTGATGTTGATACGCAAATTTTCCATCGCTCTATCACCGGTTATATGGAATATGTTCACCATGTACATTATCATCATCAACTTCTTCTCCTTTTTCTTCTTCATCACCATTAGCATGATATTTTTCTCTGTTTTGCCACTGTGCAAAATCATAATCCTTTCAATGTGAATCCCGAATGAAGTTGTGTAGTGCCATCGTTGTTGTTACAAGCTTAATCCACTTAGTCAAACTATACTTCGGATGCTTACGATCTAAAATCCTCCATTTTTCTTTGCATACTCCAAATGTCCGCTCAATCACTGATCTCAAACTTGAATATTTTCGATTGAACAGTTCTCGTGTGTTTGTTGGTGGTACACCTCTGACAAATTGACCTAGATGATATGGAATCTTACGATGCGGACCAAGATATCTTGTACTATTAGGATATCCAGAGTCAATTAGATAGTACTTTCCATTAGGCGTTTGTGGAAATGAAGGTTCATTTCTCGCATAATGAGTCAATACATTTGTATCATGTACTCTACTAGGTACACCGACATATGCGTATATGAACTTCATATCAAAGTTACATACAACAAGAACATTCATTGTAGGTTCTTGTTTTCTACCTCTATACAATTTTGCAGTTCGACTAGGAGGGCAAATTGGGACATGAGTTCCATCAAGTGCTCCAATACAATCTTTAAAAAATTTCCAATATTGATCATCATTCCTTAAAGCAGGGTTTACTCTTGTAAACTCACATTCTTCTGGTTTTAGTGTATTCGCTGCAAACTTGAGGAGAACACTCAAAACATCATTAAGTTTTCTTTTCACTGTATCCAATGACCATTGATATCTTTCAGCTATAACCCGCACTGTTTTGTCTTAACCAACCACCTCAAGCAACATGCCGATAGATTCTTCTATGTAGACATTTTCACACTCTTGTAATCCATATTTCCTAGTTAGCATCCTACATAAATATGCAAATGTTTTTTTATTCATTTGAACAATATCATAGCATTGTTGATCTGATCCATGCATAAGCTGTTGAACATGACACCATCCTACTCCATGCATAAGCTGTTGAACATGACACCATCCTACTCCATGCATAAGCTGTTGAACATGACACCATCCTACTCCTCGATCTGTTCTATGACTCAATCTCTCAATACTAAGCACACCAAGAAAACCAAATTCATCATCATTTTGATCTTCATCCAATATCCATCTTTTAACCATCTAAAAATTTATTGAAAATACAACAATTATACAAGGCTAAAACATAATTGTAAACAAAAAGTCATGTGCTGTATATACCAAATTATATATATATATATAAAAAAACTGAAATCATAATCCACAATATTGAAAAAGTTCATAGTAGTTAATTTTATCATCATAGTACTTAAGCTAAAATATTAGACCATAAAAACATAAACAAAAGCTAATCATCAAGTTTTCTCCTGATCCTATGCTCCAAATAGTTGATCTTATCTTCGGCACTAGAAAACGCTACAAAGCTTTGACGGTTCGCTACATCAGCTAAAATATGATCAATCAATGCTCAGTGAAATGGAGACCACTTCCTCACTCCAGTCAATTCATTAAGTATCTCAACTACACGTTCAACGTTAGAAGCATACTCACGCTCGAGCATTTGTTCTATTATTTTGTTCTTCTTCTTCTTCAAAATTTCATTTCCTTCAACACAAGTCTTTATAACTACATCTTTCTCTTTAAGCTTCCTTTTTGTTTTTGAACTTCCAGATTGGGTTTGTGGCTCTGCCGCTGACACTGACATATCTATATAAACAGAGTCAGCTTCATCTTCATTATCTCCATCCATTCGAGAATTTAAACTAGCTTCACGTTCCTGAGCGCTCCATCCTTCTACTCAGTTATTACTATAGTACCAAATACTCTTCAAACACATCCATATTGGGAATCAATTTGTTTTTGTATTTTCTAGCTTCAAACCATTACTATAATAAAAATAAAAACATTGTATATGAATAAAGACACATATAAATTATAATTAACAAATTTGATTATTAATTCTATACAAAAAAATAAAAAAACTATTATTCAATAGAAATTATCTTTAAAAGTTTTTTCCACCAATCATCCGTCATGTCAATATTTGTGCCTAAATATTTGTTCGTGGACATATGTAGTAGAAAATATCAAGACATATATAGTCTAAAACCATTGATCTAGATTGCTTCTTATTTGTAAAGATACGCTGATACTAGAGCACACAATATATGTAGCCTAAACCAATGTTGAATTTGTAAAGAGAAACGCAGATACAATTCGAGAAAGCAAAAAATACATTACTACATTCCTTCTATAATTTGATTCAAAAACCGCAGTAACGTAGTTTTCTTTCAGTAATGTAGTAACAACTAACAAGTGACTCAATAGAGTAGGATTTTCGTAAAGATTTTGGTTTTAATACTATAGCCTACTCAAACAATAAAGCTCAAGGGAAAAAATACAAACTTTTCATATATATATTTAGAGCAAGTTTCACCTACAACAATCACTAACTCATGTCCATATTCTAACAATTTTATCATGGCAATAATATAACAGAAACTCAAACAAATAAGCAGTTGTTTGCAAAGAACCAATAGTCAAACATGTAAGCAGAAAATAAGAGGTGTTGAAGAACAAAAAAAACTATTTTATTCACTGTTTTCGGATTATTTAAGAATGGAGTACATGATCGATATTTATAGCTAAATACATTTAAGGAGATTGTGCCAGATATATGTGGATTATGAAAAACAGATTTCGAGAGCATCAAATCTGTTAAAGGTGGTGAGAGTCGATGGTGCTGCAATCTTCATACGGGAAGTTTGTTGAGAAGATTTGTTGCAGGAGGGAGAAGACGGCTGTAAGGTGGGCATCTTTGGGTAATTGGGCTTTGGATCTTCAATTTTAATACTTGAATATGTAGTGGACTTGACATCCCCTCTCAAATTTGGTGTGGGATGAATCGCAACACCGAGCTTGCACCTCAAAGAACAGAACATGTCGATTCGAAGAGATTTGGTAAAGATATCAGCTAGCTGTAACTTGGCAGGAATATGTTTGACGGTGAGATGTCCTAGTGCCACCTTTTCCCTCACATAATGGTAGTCAGCGTCAAAATGTTTAGACCAGGAATGAAGTGCCGGATTTGCCGTCAAGTACACCGCTGAAAGGTTATCACAGAACAACACAGCAGGAGTTGGTTAAGGTATGCGCATATCTCGGAGCAAGGAGGTGATCCAGGAGAGCTCCAAAGCTGTGGATGATAAGGTGCGATATTCAGCCTCTGTTGATGCCAAGAAATTAAGTTTGTGCCAAGATAAGTGCAGAAACCTCCCGTTGATCTTCTAGTGTCTTTACAACCTGCCTAGTCACTGTCGGAAAATGCAGCTAAGGTGAAGTCTGCATCAGAATTCAGAGTGATGCCATGCTTAAAGTCCCTTTGATATACCTCAAAATTCGCTTGAGTAAGTTGAAATCGGCAAGTGTGGGAGCATGCATCTTCTTGCAAACAAAATTAACAACAAATTGCAAGTCAGGCCGAGTCAATGTGAGATATTGTAATTTACCAGCCAAGCTGCAAAAATAGGTAGGATCCGGGAATAATTCATGCTGAGCATGAACGCGATCAAGTTGTAATGGCAGGGGAGTTGGCATAGGTGCACAATCGAGCATTCCAGCCATAGATAACAATCCTTCTGCATATTTTTGCTGGCATAAGAACAGACCAGCAGGAGAAGCTTGAATGCCGAGAAAATAATGGAGCTTGCCAAGATCTTTCATCCAAAATTCAGAGTGGAGTTCTTGAATAAAGGATTGAATCAGCCTCTCATTGTTACCCGTGACAATCATATCATCAACATATAAAAGAAGCATCAAAGTGTTACCGCCTTTGCGATATACAAATAGATATGAGTCCGATTTGCTGCAGGAAAAACCAAACTGAAGCAAAGAATTGCTGAATTTGTTGAACCATGCCCTCGGGGACTGTTTTAGGCCATAAATAGATGTTTTTCAATCGACAGACATAATCTAGGTGTTGAAAATCAGAGAATCCAGGTGGTTGTCGCATAAAAATAGTCTCGGATAGGTCATCGTGAAGAAAGGCATTCTTTACGTCTAGCTGAAACAGAGGCCATTTCCGAACTGCAGCAGTATGAAGAACTAGTCTCACTGTTGCTATACGAACCACTGGGCTATAAGTTTCGACAAAGTCAAATCCTTCTTCCTGATTGAACCTTTTAGCAACAATTCGAGCTTTCAATTTTTCAAGAGTACCATCAGCGCGTAGCTTTGTACGAAAAACCCATCGACAGCCGAGAACATTCATTTATGGTGTTCGAGGAACAAGAGACCAAGTATTTGTTTGCGACATTGAGGTTAACTCTTCCTTTATTGCTTCTAACCAGCCTGGGTGTTTTAAAGCAGTAGCCACTGTCTTTGGTTCGGTTGGAATTGTCGAAGTGCACAACAAATATTTCGGGTTTGGTTTTCGTATCCTATCTTTTCCCCTGGTTATCATAGAGTGTGTATTTTTTGGTTGAACAGTCTGAGACTGGTTGTCCCTTTCTGTGTTGGTGTCGGCTTGAGTTTGAGACAAAATAGGGGAAGATGTTGGTTCCTCAGACATAACATGGGTAGAGTTCTGGTTTTGAAACAGCGAAGGAGCTTCTGAGCTAACTAAAGCAGAGCTTTCTACCGAAGACCGAGATAGACAAGGTATTAACCAAGGAGCAGCGATATCTATATCATTTGCTGCAGGAGGCTCAGGATCAAAATGTGGAGGAACCGAAAAACCCTTCTGCCAGGCAGTAAACAAAGGAGAACCTGCTGTGGGCTGAAATCGAAGATACTCAGCTGAAAAAGGAAACGTTGTTTCTTCAAACAAAACATTCTGGGAGATATATACTTTCCCAGTTGGTGGATACACACATCTATATCCTTTAAATTTGTTGTTATAACCAAGAAATACACACTTGAGTGATCTTGGGTCAAATTTAGAAGTAGCATATGGTCTTAGCGATGGGTAGCAAGCACTGCCAAAAACTCTAAGGAAGGAGTAAGATGGCTTTTTACCCGTGAACTTCTCATAAGGACTAAGAGAGTCTGGAAGAACAATTGTAGGTAGAATGTTGCTTAAGAAATTTGCATTAAAGAATTACTCAATCCAATATTGTTGTGGAACTTTACTCTCAAAAATCATTGACAAACCAAGCTCAACAAGGTGTTTGTGCTTTCGTTCAGCTATACCGTTTTTGTTGATGTGTATAGGGGCAGGATATGAATTGTTTAATCCACAATTTGCAAGATGTGCAATAAACTTGTTGTTAATGAATTCTCCTCCACCATCGCATTGGAAGATTTTAATTTTTGTAGAAAACTGATTTTCAACCAACTCTTTGAACGAGCAGAAAACAGAATAAAAATCAGATTTCAGTTGAAGTGGATAAAACCAACTATATCTTGAGAAATTGTCGATAAACACAACGTAATTCCGAAATGAAATTACAGGCGAGGGATCCATAAATCAAAATGAATGCGTTCTAGAGGTGAAGTAGCCTGAAATTGAGATGTTGTGAAAGGGAGACTAGCACTCTTACTGAGCTTGCAAGATTCACACATAATGTGGCCTTGCTTATTTATAGATATAGCTTGCTTCTTAGATAATGTTTGTAACGTTTGCAACTGTGGATGCCCCAACCTTTTGTGCCACACTTCTTCACTTGCACAATACTGTTGTGAGGAATAGTAAGCCAGAAAAAGCGGGTTATCCAACACGTACATACCGTTACTTTGTCGCCCCTTGCTGAGAAGACGACTTGTCTGCTTGTCCTTAATAAAAACTCCATCGCAGTTAAATTCAACAGAGCATGGGTAATCACTTGTAAGCTTAGAAACAGATAGTAAGTACTTAGTAATTTGGGGACAAACAAGAACATCCTCCAGAATCAAATTACCTGAAGTTGCAGGAAGAGGAACTGAACCAATGTGGGTGATTGGAAGAAAATCCGCATTCCCAACCATAACTGAGTCTGAACCATGATAAGGTGTAGCATTTTTTATATTTTGATGTGCATCTATGACATGAGAGGTAGCCCCGGTGTCGAGGTACCATTCATTTCCTGTAGCCACACCATCATCCTCTGTTACTTTCATAGCTACAAATGCACTTGGCAGGGAGTCACCTTGATAAGCATGGTCGAATCGCTTGTAACATTTGACTGCAATATGTCCAAGCTTCCCACAAATTTGACAAGTGGGGCGATTATCATTTGTTCCTTGATAACCAAACGCAGTTCCATGTGCAACTTGTTGATGGAAGCCCCTTCCTCTGGTGGAGAAAGAGCTTCGTCCTCTGTTACTTCCGAATCGCGAGTACTGTCCTCTTCCCCGAAAGTTATAGCCATTTGCATAATTATTTTCAACAACAAAAGCAAGATGAGGCGTTACTTCAGTGGGTGAGGAATAGGACTATAATCGATCATCAAAACTGGTGATTTATAGGATTCTCCAGGGAAATTATTCATAGAACTTTCGATTATTGCAGTAATAGCTTCATACTCCTTTCCCAAACCATTTAAGATGCCAAAAATTTTCATATTTTCTGTGACTGGTAAATCTATAGAGCTCATTTGATCACATATACCCTTAAACTCGCTAAGATAAACAACCATAGATTTGGTACCTTTCTTAATGGTTCGGAGCTTTCTCTGCAGTTCGAACTACCGTGAGGTAGACACTTTGTTTAGATGTTTAGCCAAGGCAAACCACACTTCCTGTGAGGTTGTAAGATGATACACGTTGCCGAGAACAACTTCCGAGAGGGATCCGAGCAACCAAAGGCGAACAACTTGGTCTTGTCTGCACCACCAGATAAAATCAGGATTGCTCACTTCAGTAACAACATCACCAGCTCGAGACGTGATGGTTGTTGTTGGTCTGACCTCCGATCCATTAACATAACCTAGGAGAAGCTGTCCAGCTAAGAAAGATTCAAACTGAGATTTCCATAATAAGTAATTTTTCTCTATGAGCTTCACTATCACACATTGTGTAATACTCAATGAAACAATAGCGAACGGGTCTAAGGGATTTTCTGCCATGGCTTTGATACCATGTAAGTAGAAAACAAAAGGTGTTGAAGAACAAAGAAAACTATTTTATTCACTATTTTCGGATGATTTTAGAATGGAGTACATGATCGATATTTATAGCTAAATACATTTAAGGAGATTGTGCCAGATGTCTATGGATTATGAAGAACAGATTTCGAGAGCATCAAATCTGTTAAAGGTGGTGAGAGTCGATGGTGCTGCAATCTTCATACGGGAAGTTTGTTGAGAAGATTTGCTGCAAGAGGGAGAAGACGGGTGTAAGGTGGGCATTTGTGAGTTTTATTCTCTTCTGACTTCAAGTTGTTAACTTTGTGTTTGATTGTGAGTGAACTTAAAATGATAAAGACACAAGAAATTTTACGATTTCGAGATCCCACTTGATCTCTACGTCTCGGCCGAGTTCTTGCTCGGAGATTCACTAAGTTTGCTTTGCTCTTGCGAGCCTTTAGAGTCTTTAGAACCTTACAAGAGATGCTCTCACTTCTGTTCTAACTTTCATTCCTTACTTAGTCTCTCTTCTCTCTCTCGTATCTATCCTCTCTCTTTTCTTTCTTATATACTTCTTAAGAGATAGTGTACACAATACTTAGAGGAGACAAAAGGAATAAAACAGCTTCTGCAAATGCTTCAGAAGTTGTCCTTTGAGAGCCTGCATCACCTTGTCCCTTATAGAGCTGATTGTACCTTCATCTTGAGAGAATAACCTGCTCAAGAAGACGTTCCCCTTTTCTCCCTGTAGTTGACTTCAAATCTTGCAGAAGAGGAGCCTTCTTTGTTAACAGAAACGAGAAGACAGAAACTTGTCTTTCTTCCTAGGAATCAGTGCCTTGATTCCTCCTTTTCTCTCTTGTTCTGCCCTTCGACATAACACTTGTACCTTTTACCTCTGTAACTCTGTTTTACCGAGAGTTTAAAACCAATTAGACCTTCACAAAACTCCCCCTTGGTTTATAACTCTCCTCTTCCTTAACTTAGTTGATGAATTTACATCCTCAGACCTGTTGTATCTTCAAAGATTTGAGTATCTAAGCAGCTTCATGGCATCCAGAAGCTTGCTTATTGGAACCACTTTAGTTAGAATGTCTGCAGGATTCCAAACTGTAGACACCTTAATCACCTCAATCTTCCCTTCTGCCAAATTTTCTTTTATGAAATGGACTTTCACATCGATGTGTTTGGTCCTTTCATGGAAGACTGAATTCTTTGACAGTGCAATAACACTCTGAGAATCACACATTATGTCAAATTTTTCCTTTTTGAATCTTAATTCCTCAGCTAGTCCTTTCAGCCAAATGGCTTCTTTGGTTACATCTGTGAGGGCCATGTATTCAGCTTCTGTAGAAGAAAGAGCAATTACATACTGCAGACATGACCTCCAGTTGATTGTGTTTCCACCAATTGTGAAGCTCGACCTGAAACTGATCTCCTTTTATCAGGATCAGTTGCAAAATCTGAGTTGCAATATCCCTTTATGTCAAACTTCCTTTCTTTTCTGAACTGAAGACAGACATCTTTTGATCCCTGCATATATCTCATCACCCATTTTACTGCTTGCCAATGATCTTTAGTTGAATTTGTCATATATCTGCTAATTACACCTACTGTGTATGCCAAATCAAGTTTAGTTCCAATCATCAAATACATTATACTTTCAATAGCATTTGGATAAGGAACTGATCTCATGAAATCAGCCTGATCTTGTTGTTCTTTTTCTGTAGCAGCCTTGAGTTTAAAATGAGCACCTAATGGTGTCTTCACCTCTTTGCATTGATCCATTCTAAACTGTTTCAGGACCTTTCTGACATACTCTTTCTGTGAAAATTCTAATACTCCTCTGGTTCTGTCTCTCCTGATTTCTATACCTAAAATTTTCCTTGCTGGTCCAAAGTCTTTCATGTCGAATTCTTGTCTGAGCTGTTTCTTTAGCTCTTTTATCTCATCTATGTTCTTGGCAGCTATCAACATATCGTCAACATATAGGAGCAAGTAGATATTTGTAAGATCATTGAGTTGTTTAAAATAAACACAGAGATCATACCTGCTCCTTTGATAGCTCTGAGCTGTCATGAATGTGTCAAACCGTAGGTTCCATTGCCTTGGCGATTGCTTCAGGCCATATAGTGATTTCTTGAGTCGACAGACTTGACTGTGTGAACCTTCTGATCCATGAGTATTTCTTCCTGTAAATCTCCATGGAGGAAGGCTGTCTTAACATCCAATTGCTCCAACTCAAGATCGTAGTGAACCACAATTGATAGAAAGAATCTAATTGACACATGTTTGACGACAGGAGAGAAAATCTCTTGATAGTCAATGCCTTGTTTCTGTGAGTACCCCTTTGCTACGAGCCTGGCTTTGTATCTTGGGGGTTCAACTCCTGGAATCCCAGCTTTCCTCTTATAAATCCATTTGCATCCAACTGTTCTGGTTGATGCAGGTCTTCTTATCAGTGACCAAGTATCATTTCTGATGAGAGACTTCATCTCTTCATCCATTGCCTTTTGCCATTCCGCTTTGTCTACACTGAGTACAACTTTTTGATATGTCCTTGGCTCATTGTGTTCTCCATCTTCTGTTGTTGTCAAAGCCAGTCCCACTAGATTTAGTTCATCATCATTCCTCCTAGGAGCCTTGATGTTTCTTCGAACTCTGTCTCTAGTCAATTGATAATCCTCAAGGTTATCTTCATCTGATTCATTCTCTGAATCATTCTCTGATTCATTCTTGTCAACTGTGTGAGTGTCCTCTGATGGATCTACATACTTTCTCATGTTTTCTTCTGTCATTCTACTGCTTCCTTTCTTAGTATTTGTGATTCCTTTTAGCTCAATGTTTAAGACTTCTAACTCCTTTTCATGTCTTCCTTCTGTTCTGAGCTTTGTACTTTCAGATCCTTAAACATAACATTTTCTTGGAATACCACATCCCTGGATACTACACACTTTCTGTCTTCTAACAGCCAAACACGGAACCTTTTTACTCCAACTAGATATACCACGAACACACCTTTCTTGGCCCTTGGATTCAACTTCCCTTGGCCTGAATGAACATAGACAATTGATCCAAATCTCTTAAGTATTCTGTAGTCTGGTGGATGCCCTGTCCATCTTTCTTCTGGTATGTCAAACTCTATGGAAGAACATGGACTTTTGTTGATTAAGACCACGGCAGTGGCTGCTGCTTTAGCCCAAAACTGCTTACCCATTCCAGACTCGCTTAACATACACCTTACCTTATTCATTATTGTTCTGTTCATCTTCTCTGCGATTCCATTCTGTTGTGGTGTGTATGCACACATTCTATGTCTTGTTACACCCTCCATCTTGCAGCAGGCTTCAAATTTTGAGTTACAAAACTCAAGTCCATTGTCTATCCTCAATATTTTTATTTTTTTGCTCAATTGGTTTTCAGTCATTATCTTCCATTCTTTGAATTGTTTAAATGCTTCATCCTTGGTTCTGATGAAGTAAATCCACGTTTTTCTAGTGAAGTCATCAATGAATGTTATAAAATATTGACACTTACCAAGGGACAATGGAACAGAAGGTGAACCCCATAGATGCGAGTGGATGTAGTCCAGTTTGTTTTCTGTGAAATGTTTTGCAGTCCCAAAGCTACTCGATGAGTCTTCCCATAGATGCAGTCTTCGCAGAAATCTAGCTGTTTAACACTTGTATGATTCAGGAGACCTCTTCTTGCTAAGACTTCTAATACCTTTTTACCAATGTCTCACATTCTGCTGTGCCATAACTTGGTATCTTCAGTCTTTTCTGCAGCACACACTTCTCCTGATAGTGTGGCTCCTTGAAGGAAGTAAAGAGTATAAGATTTCTTTCCTGTCAGAAGTACTTTACTTTCCTTCATGACTTCTAAAGTTCCTTGCTTTGATTAAACCAGCACCCTTTGTCTTCCAAAGTTCCTAATGATATCAAATTCTTTGTCATCTCTGGAACGTATCTGACCTGAGTGAGGAGTATTGTGCTTCCATCTTTATTCAGTATCCTGATGTTTTCGAGTCCCTTTACTGTAGAGTGTGTATCATTACCCATCATGACCTTTCTAGTAGCCATTTCTTTGAAATCCAATAACCAGTCCTTGTTGCAGGTCATATAAAAGGAACAACATGTATCTAAAATCCAGGTTTCAGGAGAGATTTCAGGAAGACTTACCAGTGCATCCGATGCTACTAAGGCAGCTACATTTGTTGTGTTTCAGGTGGCTGTTGATGCTTCTCCCTTTTCCATTCTGGTTTCCCTTGTTTTGTTCCTTTCTTTCCACACATTGCATTGTCGTTTGAAATGGCCTTCCTTCCCATAGATCCAACATGTTTTGGCTCCCATGCGAGATTTTGATCTGGTCTTGATCTTGCCTCTGTCAACAGACTTTTCTCTTTTCTCAGATCTTCCTCTGTCTTGAACAAACAACCCCTCTGAATTGTTTTTGAGTAGTTTCCCACTTGCTCCGAGTTCAAGTACTTTAGATCTTATTGCAATATGAATTTCTTCTAGTGAGAGAGTGGTTTTGCAGTATTTCAAGATTTCTTTTACCTGATCAAACTGTTTAAGAAGAGACATTAGCAAGATGAATGCTTGGTCTTCCTCTAAAACCGTGACTTTGACATTCTCAAGGTCAGCTATGAGCTTTGAGAAGTCGTATGTGTTCTCTTCTATGGTCATTGCCTCACTCATTTTGTAGCTATATAATCTCTGCTTTAGGTAAATGCAATTTGGCAATGACTTAGCCAAATACAACTATCATCCTTGCAGCAGATTTTTCTTTAATGATCTTTCTTAGAACATTATCTGTCACACTTAGCATGATTGTAGACATGGCTTTACCTCTTTTCTCTTTGAGATTCTTGTCTGGTGTCATCCCAGCAACTGATTCAGGAGAAGTTGCAGAAGTTTGTTCTGTAGTTCCTGCAGTCAACCCTTCTGCCTCAGTGTTCTCCTCTTCTTCTAGACCATCCAGTAAGCCGAGCATCTCTAGATGAGCCAGAAATTTCTCTTTCCATAACATATAATCTCCAACTCTATCAAACTTCTCCATGTATGTCCTTCCTGAAGTCATCCTATCTGAAGAACCTTCAGCTCTGATACCAATTTGTGAGTTTTATTCTCTTGTGACTTCAAGTTGTTAATTTGTGTTTGATTGTGAGTGAACTTAAAATGATAAGGACACAAGAAATTTTACGAGCTCGAGATCATAAACTTGATCTCTACGTCTCGGCCAAGTTCTTGCTCAAAAATTCACTAAGTTTGCTTTGCTCTTGCGAGCTTTTATAGTCTTTAGAACCTTACAAGAGATGCTCTCACTTTTGTTCTAACTCTCCTTCCTTACTTAGTCTCTCTTCTCTCTCTCGTATCTATCCTCTCTCTTTTCTTTCTTATATACTTCTTAAGAGATAGTGCACACGATACTTAGAGGAGACAAAAGGAATAAAACAGCTTCTGCAAATACTTCAGAAGTTGTCCTTTGAGAGCCTGCATCACCTTGTCCCTTACTGAGCTTATTGTACCTTCATTTTGAGAGAATAACCTGCACAAGAAGACGTTCCCGTTTTCTCCCTGCAGTTGACTTCAAATCTTGCAGAAGAGGAGCCTTCTTTGTTAACAGAAATGAAAAGACAGAAACTTGTCTTTTTTCCTAGGAATCAGTGTTTTGATTCCTCCTTTTCTCTCTTGTTCTGCCCTTCGACAGAACACTTGTACCTTTTACCTCTGTAACTCTAACTCTGTTTTACGGAGAGTTTAAAACCAATTAGACCTTCACAACATCTTTGGATAATTGAGATTCGGTTCTTCAAGTTTAATATTTGAATATGTAGTGGGCTTGACAAAACAAAGAAACTATCTGATCAAGATGACATCCAATCTCTACCCACCAGGAACAAAAAACTGAAACTAATTTGCAAAACGAAATCAGATTTTTATTAAAAATCACATCCCAAAAGTAGAATGATGGTCACATTAAACTACAAACGACAACTAACAAACAAAACCTCTGCTTTCGCAGTAACTAGTTAATTGCCACAAAAAAATGAATAAACAGAAAAAAAAATATTAAAAAAATGAACATATCATATTTTTCTACTTTAAACCCATCTTCACTATTGAAAATGGTTCCTTTGATCAAATTCTTCTTCTCCCTTTATTCTATCTTCCTACTAAATTCTAACTGTGAAAAAGGGTAAGTTAAGTAGAAAGGATGTTGAAAAGATTTCAAATCTCACACCTGTAAAAGTTCAGAAATTTCAGAGGAGTGATTCAGCTAAGGAACCAGACAACAAAGTTAATTCCATTACGAGTTGCCCTCTCTGTGGAATAATAAAGGAGTTGTTGTTTCTATGGAGAGAGAAGGGAGATTACAAACGAAGCTAGAATCGGCTAAGTGAGTGACGAAACCATAAAAATCAAAGCAATCACATTGAGAGAAACTATGGAAAGCCAAAGAAAACTCGAAACAAAATCAGCAATTCGATTAATTTCCTGGAAATTTCAAAGACCCACAAGAAATATCTCGATTCAGAAATTAATCGAGACAAGAAAAAGAAGAAGCCATACCTGCAGTCGTCATTTAGGTTAGGTGGTGAAAATGTCGGGAGAAAAAAACGGATAGCTTCTTAGGGGTAGCTTTTTATTTGTATTTCAAAATAAGAGTATTTTTGTTATTTACTGTTCTATCGCAATTTTTTGATCGCAACGATAAAATTCATCAGCAGTTAAAAGTTTCTATTGAGATCAATTAGATATAATCTATTGAGATCACACCATTTGAGATTAATTTTATAATAGTTATTTTTTTTAAAAGAAATGACTAAACCACTATATACAATCTATTTTTTTAGTTAGATTGTAACTATTTAGAAGGTTGTATTACAATTTTTGTATATATCCCCACACTTTTAGATATTTGTACGAATGTAATTTATCTTCTAAAGTTTATATGACATCTTGTCAATAACTTTATGTGGTAAGCAACGCTTCCCCACATTTTCTGAGATAAGTCAGAGTGATGCAATTTTGCATTCATTATTTTTTTATGAGTTTGAGATTTTTTCTTTTATCCCACAGCTCCATTTGATTCGAATGATCACGAAAATATTTTTTGATAAATAATATTATTTATTCAAAATAACGTATTATTTTTCATCAAAAAATGTTTTCCTTTATAACTATTTTCATAGTTTTCTCAAGTTGGCTTTTATTTTCCAACCTTTATTTTTCTGCTTTAATTTTTTTTAAAAAGCTATATTCATGCGTCTCAGCAAATCTATACATCTATTAAAATAGATATCAATTTTGCTAGACATTAATCAATTTTTTTTGACATATCACACTTGTGATATTTTCCATTAAACTTCATTTAAGCATTAAGTAAGTGATGATTTTTAGAGGTATAGTTTTAAACATTATTGATATAGTCACATGTGGCAGACCACTACCAATACTAAATTGGTGCGTCGACTCACAAGACTCATGATCAATGTTACCTATAAATCAATAGGATTTGGACATTAAGATAAAAATCAAAATTCCATCCGTATTGCTAACAAAGTCATTAGTGGTAAACCGCTCTCAATTTGGGGTATCGACTCATTATACTTGTTGTCATCATAAACGTTATTGTTAACGCTTTTATTTTATTGATACTTTTTTCCGTTTTGTAAAATTGCAAACCCAAAAAAATATATTGAGAGTGAACGAATAATTATCGTACATCCAAATAACTGTTCTTATAACATAATCACTTCACAAAATTATCAGTTTTTGTTAGTTTAATAAACATAATGAAATATTCAGAATTAATATTGATATTATTGTAATTACAATCGTGAGACTAACGAAATTTTTCAGAATTAAGATTGTTAGAACGCGATTTTTTACAATATGGGTAACTGATAATTGTGAATAAATTACATATAATAAAATGTAAAAGTACCGATATAAGAATTTTGGAAAAACTGGATTTGCCCCGTAATTTCTCCCTGATGGATTTCTCCAACCATATATTTTTTCATCAATGGCTTCATGGTAGTCAGAGCTCTCCACTTCGAGCTAGTTTCTTTCATTTTTAGTTCACTAACAAATTCCTTTTGAGAGAGTCTAGTCTTTTCAAGCGCAAGTGTCCTTGGTTTGAGCTAGTGTCTTTCTCCTCATTTGGAGCCACTTGAAGGAGCGGGTTTTCACTTGGTTAACTAGTTTCTTTCATTTTTTGTTTGTTGTGGTGTTGCTAGGTATTAGTTGTTGAATTCTTTGGCTCTATCTATTTTCTCACCTTAACCAAGGTTTTCAATGATTTGAATCGCATCCTTCTTCTTCCTCTTCTAGGTAGTGTGGTTGATGAATCTTGTAGGCAGCCTTTTAAGTCTGCTCCATGTGATTTTGGGTTGATACGACATCAAAAACGGGCCTCGAATCAAACTGACCCAATTTGACAACAAGTTTCATATTGATTTAGAAATAAGTTAGGCCTTGCGCAGTCCAATTTAAATTGAATCAATTTGATCAAATCTGTCATAGATATTTCTTCGTGTATTTTTTCTCTATAGTGTTTATCATTGCTAGATAAAAGTTAAGAGATAATCACTTATATAAGTGCCTTGAGTCTGCTGTAATTAAGTATCACAAAATATACTTTTTGAGTTCTTTTGAAATAGATTGAGAGAGAATACCTAGTTTGGTACTCGCGAAAAACCTTGTTGTTTTACTTACTATTACATATGATCCAGTTTCTCGCAATTGGTATCAGAGCAACTGATTCAGATAGTTTAGAAGAGGATACACCAGATAATGCTCAAGATGATCAAAATCAGGAACAAAGAGATCCACAAAATGTGGAAAACTACGTGTTAACCAGAGACAAAACAAAGAGACATAATAGAGCACCCTCTAGATTTCTTGATGCTGATTTTGTAGGTTATGTATTATCTGGTGCAACAACGATAGATATGGAGGAACCAAACTCATATCAAAAAGCTTGGCGAAGCACCGAATGGGATATGTGGAAAGATGCCATAGAAAAAGAAATGAATTCTCTATGGAAAAACGAAACTAGGAAAATTGTGGCACCACCAGAAAACAAGAGGATCATAGGGTGCAGATGGGTATTTAAAAGAAAAGCTGGAATTCTAGGAGTGGAAATACCTAGATACAAAGCTCGATTAGTTGCAAAAGGATTCTCACAAGTTGAGGGTATTGACTATAACGAGATTTTTGCACCAGTTGTTAATCATGTATCAATAAGGATAATGCTTTCGGTTGTGGTAAATCAATACCTTAATCTAGAGCAGTTGGATGTAAAAACAGCTTTTCTACATGTTACATTGGAGGAAAAAATCTTCATGGAACAGCGTGAAGGCTATGAGGAAAAGAAAAAGGAAGATATAGTTTTCTTATTGCTAAGATCCTTATATGGGCTCAAACAGTCCAAGGCAATGGAACAAGAGATTTTATGAATTCATGACACATCAAAAGTTTCTAAGAAGCAAATTCGATCGATGTGTGTACGTGAAGATAACAAAACAGAGACTTATCGATTTACTCATCTATGTTGATGACATGTTGGTGGCATCTAAGGATGCAAAAGCAATTCAAAAGCTTAAAGAGAACCTAATGTCAGAGTTCGAGATGAAAGATTTAGGTCCAGCAAGTAAGATCTTAGGTATGGGAATCTTAAGGGACAGAAAGAAAGGAGTTCTAAAGATATCACAGACGAAATACCTAAATCAAGTATTAAACTCGTTCAGTATGACATATTCAAAACCAGTGGCAACTTTTATAGGATCTCAATTCAGACTAAAAAGTCTGAGTGAAGCAGAAACCTCTATAGAAGCAACACTTATGGATCAGACATCCTACGCTAGTGCAGTTGGATCACTAATGTATACAATGGTCGTTCCATACCAGATTTAGCATACTCAGTATGCAGTGAAGTGGATCCTAAAATATTTTGGGTTGAGCAGACATCAAAAACAAATCAAACTGACCAATTCGACAGCAAGTTTCACATTGATTTAGAAATAAGTTAGGTCATGCGCAAGCCCAATTTAAATTGAATCGTTTTGATAAACTTGTCATAGATACTTCCTCCTGTATTTTCTCTATAGTGTTTATCATTGCTAGGTAAAAGCTAAGAGATAATCACTTGCCGTGAGTCTCGTGTAATTAAGTTTTACAAAATATACCTTTTGAGTTCTTGTGAAATAGATTAAGAGAGAATACGTAGTTTGGTACTTGGGAAAAACTTTGTTGTTTTACTTACTATTACGTATGATCCAGATTCTCACACTCCACTCAAAATTTTTATCAGATTTGGGTATAGTCTGATTTATTTGTTTTTTTCTATTAAACTGAATCCTTATTGATGTCGTGTTAACATTACCAGGCTCGGGATTCTCAGTAATCGTCTTTGTCATTTTGGAGGTCCGTTTTGCCATCCTCAAAAAGCACAAAAATTATAATTTATGAAGTCTATCAATATATGTTTATATTTCACTCACTATCGTATATATAAGAACAATGTATGTTTTATTCATTCATTCAATAATAAAAATCTTTTTCTTTTTCTCGTTATTCTCTCTAACTGATATGGTATAAGAGCTGAGAGAACGAGTTTTGCTTCCGCCATTTTTCCCAAATCCGCAAATTCTTCAAATTTTTAGCTTCGAATTCCATCTTTCCTAGACCATTTCTAATTCCTGTTCATGCGATTAGCCTTCTTTTTAGCTTGCGATTAAGCTGATTTTTCTTCGATCTTGATTGAAATCATGGTTAAAATAAGATGCAAATAAAAGTATCGAAACAATTCACCTGAAATACGGGAAATAAACAATGACGAAGCTCAAAATTGATCCAAGAACTCAATTTCTCAACACGAAAATGTTCTGATATCAGAATCAAATGTTCGTGGTAGCATCGATCTACACCAATTTATCGTGCCAATGAAAACTCCATCTAGGTTCATCGAAGATAATCTCTCGCCGGGCAATCCTCATAGTTCATATTATCTTCACAATGCATATCATCCAGGTCTCATTCTCACCTCTAACTTTCTAGATGGAATAAATTTTGGTACATGGATAGTTGGAATGTTGGTCAGCCTTGAAGTTAAGAATAAAATTAGGTTCATAGATGAATCGTTACCTCAACCTGAAGAACATGATCCTTACTATTGAATCTGGTGTAGATGTAATAGCATGGTGAAGTCGTGGTTACTCAATGTTGTTTCAAAACGAATATACGGTAGTATTCTGTATTTCAAATTTTCTGCAGACATATGGAAAGATTTGTGCACTCGTTTCCACAAATCAAACCTTCCTCGTTGTATAAACTTCGTCAACAGATTAATTCTCTCAGACAAGGTACGATGGACTTATCATCTTATCATACTCAAATGCAAACTCTCTAACAAGAGTTAGCAAATACAGGAACAAATGCTCAAACTATTAAGGATTTGATGGAAGAGAAGGTGACAAACAGAAACATCGATTTCCTCATGGGATTAAATGAGAGTTATGATAACATCGAGGATAAGATTCTCATGAATAAAGTCTTACTTTGATCTTTATGAGAAATTTACAATCTTCTTGATCAAGAAGATAGTCAAAAGGCAGCAAAGACATCTCATGGAAATGGGGTTATTCCAAGTGTTTTTCAGACATCTTCTCATACTGAAATTGCTTCAACCACTCAATTGCCCCATACTCCAACTTTTTTTTAAACCAGTGGATATCAAAATGGAAAGAGAACTCGCCCTATCTACACTTACTGTGGAGGTTTAGGCCATGTTGTGGATAGATGCTACAAGAAGCATGGTTATCCCCCAGGCATGAAAAGTAGTAATTACAAAGGGAAGAATCCAAAATTTAGAAACAGTTCGAGTAATGTGGCAGCAACGAATATGGTGGTTCATGAAGATCAACACTCCACTGTCAAAGTTGTTTTGGAAAAACAAAATGACAACCCTTCCTTCAATACATATCAACTTCAACAGTTCATACCCTACTTCAGCTCTAACCTCAAAATCAAAGCAGTACAACCCATTCAGATCATTGTAGCTTCTGCTTCTGCCGTACCATCCACCTCTAAAGTATCTGGTACAATTTCCTCATCCTTTCTCTTTTCTTTTCCTTTCATAGGCATGTCTTCTAATGTTCATTCCTCCGTTGGAAATACCATTAACCAAAACTCATGGATCATAGACTCGGGAGCTACCCATCACGTCTCACATAACCAATCTCTCTTCCAATTCCAAACCTTAGCTAATACCTTTGTCACTTTACTTGATGGAGTTTCAGTCAGTATTATTGGAATAGGTTCAGTAACCCTTAGTGAGAAGATAATATTGCGAAATGTGTTCCTAGTTCCTGCATTTTAGTATAATCTCATAAGTGTTAGTTTCCTTACCAACAATAAAAATTATGTAGTTCGTTTTATATCTAATAGGTGTCTTATAAAAGATTCTATTCAGGAATTGACGGTGGGGAAGGATAATCAAGTCTCAAACTTATACATACTGGAACAGAATTCTTTAGTGTTTTCTTCTGTTGCTTCATGTAATAAAGTTGTTTGTTTTAGCATTACAGATTGGGGCACCCCTCTTCTTCTAAAGTTGATACATTCTGTGATACTCTGAGAATACATAAGTCCAATAATAAGAGTCAATTTCATTGTAAAACCTGTCTATTAGCGAAACTAAAACATCTTCCTTTTGCCTTTCGCAATCATATGGCTAAGGATGTTTTTGATTTGCTTCACGTAGATATTTCTTTTTGCTGCACATTTTTCTATTTTGGGTGCAACACAAGCTTTATTTTAAAAACCTGCAAATCATGATGATAGATTGCATTTTGCAATATAATCCTCTGATGAAACATTGCCTTTGGCACATTCATCTTCTGATGCTAGTTTGCCTTTAGATACTACATCACATAGAAGTCGAAAACCAGCTTCTTATCTACAGGGCTATCAATGTTATTCTTCTCTTTTTTTTGTATCCTATATCGGATTATTACAGTCATGACAAGCTTTCCCTACCTAACTCACTTGTTATCAATTCTGTTCTTCATATTCCTACTCTCAAAAATTATAAAGAGGTTGTGAAATCACTTGAATGGTGTACTGCAATGAATGAGGAATTTGAGGCTTTAGAAAGACTTGATGCTTGGGAAGTTTGTTATCTTTCATTAAACAAGAAGCATCTTGGATGCAAATGGGTTTTTAAAGTGAAAATTTTAGCTGATGGAAGCTTAGAAAGATTAAAAGCGTTTGGTGGCAAAGAGATACACTCAATGTGAATGAGTAGATTTTGTAGATACTTTTTCACCAATTTCCAAACTTGTCATTGTCAAAGTGATTCTCGCTTTAACAGCTAAGTTTAATTGGTCTCTTACTCAACTCGACATATTCAATGTATTTCTCAATGGGAATTTAAATGAAGAGATATACATGGAGCTTCCTCATGGATACTCTTTACGAAAGGGGGACTCTCTTCCTCATAATGTTGTATTTTGTCTCAAGAAATCAATCTATGGGTTACGACAAGTATCAAGACAGTGGTTCCTTAAGTTCTCTAAGACACTTATCACTTTGGGTTTTTAGAAAACTCATAGTGATAATACTTTGTTCACAAAATCTCAAGGTACAACTTTTGTTGATATGTTGGTTTACGTTGATGATATCATCATTGCTAGTAACAATGATGATATTGTATCTGATTTGAAGAATCACTTGAAACAAAATTTCAAGCTCCGCGATTTTGGTCTTCTGAAATTTTTCGTGTGGCTTGAAATATCTCATTCTGCAGCTAGAATCTCTCTCTGCCAGCATAAATATGTTCTTGATTTGTTGAAAGACACAAGTCTCATGGGCTGCAAACCTTCTAGTAATCCAATGGATCATAGTGCTTGATTATCTACTGATAATGGGGAACTTCTCACTGATGTAGAAAATTACAGAAGACTTGTTGGCAAATTAATGTACCTCATGATTACTAGATCCGACTTGTCGTATGCTATGAACAAGCTCTATCAATTCTCTTCAGCTCCTAGGAAACCTCATCTGCAAGCTGTTAATAAGGTTCTCCATTACTTAAAAGGAAAAATTGGCCAGGGACCCTTTTATGCTACTGATTATGATCTTCAGTTTAAAGCATTTTCTGATTCTGATCTTCAGGTTAAAGCATTTTTTATTTTTATTGGACATCTTTTCTAGATTCTTGTAATCAATTACAGGTTATTGTATCTTCATTGGCAAATCCTTGGTTTTTTGGAAGTCAAAGAAACAACATGTTGTTTTCTGCTCTTTTGCTGAGGCAGAATATCGAGGAATGTCCTTTGCTACTCGTGAAATCATTTGGATGTGCAGGTTACTCACGGATTTAGGTGTTCTTCCTAATCGAATTCTGGTTTTATACTATGTTAATACTGCAGCGTTGTATATTGCAAAGAATCCTGTTTTTCACAAGAAAACGAAACACGTGCAGATATATTGTCACATTGTTCGTGAAAGGTTTGATGTTTGTTCTTTACAAGTTCTTCATGTCAAATCTGAATTTCAGTTTGCTGATGCTCGGACTAAAGCTTTTTATCCAGCTCCTTTCTGGAATATTATGTCCAAGATGGGTTTTATATTTCACCCACTATTGTATACATAAAAAAACATTGTATCTTTTATTCATTCATTCAATAAAAAAACTTTTCCTTTTTAATTCGATCTAAATGATAAAGTCAACTAAAACATCAAGAGAGGACATATAAGTAGAAGCCGTATTTGGATATTTATGTACTATATGTTAAAGAATCGACAAAAGGTTTTAGTGAAGGATTCCATTTTTCCAATTTCTAGTAGTTTCCGTTTATAATGTGTAAATCTTTGTCTCATGTGTATCGAGTTTTTTCTCTCGAGATCTCTTGTTAGTCGGGATTTGCAGACATTTTTTCTCAAGGTTTTTACTCATGTAAAATCTATGAGTAGTTGCAACTCATAACACAAAACTTTGTGATAATTGGCCATATATACAAAATACTATTTGACATTGTTCCCTTTTTAGCAATTTGATTTTGTCCATAACCCTTAGTACCCTACAATAACTACACTATCGATTATGCAAAGATCTTGTGTCTGAGTCTCTACCTTTTGGAAGAGTGCCTAATATATGTGAGTAAGATAAACCTTTAATTTTTATTTAATTTTTTGAATTCGTAGATGGAGTTGAGTTTTGTATTTTTTTTTGTAGCGACACACCACTTAAAACGAAAAAAATTCTTAAATTGAAGTCATCTTCTCTATTTTTGTTAATTATCCCGTGCAATTTCTGGGAAGAGACTCAAGTTCCTATTAGTTCAAATGGTAAGCCGACACTAAGCATATTAAATTTCCAAATACATTGTTACGTTGTTGAATTACAAGATACCTATTTAAATTTTGGTCTTTGAGTTGAATTTTTTTTAGATATGTTTTCCACCCAATTATGAAACACCGCTCGAGTTACCAAAATTTTTTAAAAACAAAAAAGTATTGACTCATTTTAAATGTACTAAATGGGGAAGAGATAGATACTACGAAGAAATCGCCTTTCGGAGATCAGAAAAACGATCATTTCCAGAAAGTTTCGGACAATACATTATCACACAACTTAAAATTGCAAAGAAAAATAAGATTTGGTTTTTATTTGCTGGTAAACCAATAATATTTTTGCTTAGAGAATTTACAATTATCAAAAGATTGCACTGCGGGAAATTCTTTGCGAGAAAGAAGGGGAGAAGAATATCCGATTATGAGAAACCATACTGGCCGATGACGAAGAAGATGTCAAGGTAGACGGCCAGCTTGATTAGTGAGAATTTCCAATTCTCTAAGCAGATGTTCTGGGGACGTATAACGGAGTCAAAATTGAACATACAAATATGCAGCACCGCATACACGGAATCTTCGGCAAGCCAAAACATTTATTACCACTGTATAATCCATTCTTTGACTTAATCCTTGTGCGATATCAGCTAATCCACTTGATTGTTCTCCAAAGATAAAGTTAGACCTCCTTAAGAATTTGTGTCTCTCGTCCAAATACAAACCGATCGTCACAAAAAGTGTCAAATCATCTGTATCAACTTGAACAACTATAAATTTTTTACGTCATCGTCGTCCTTGACGTCTACTTGAGGTGTCCATTTACCGTGTGGCTCTAACATACATTTGGGATATTGATATGTCAAAGTGCCCATTACATGCATGTTGATAAGGTATTTCTTCCTCACCATATCCATTTAGAGATAAGAAACTCTCGATTAGCACTAACTCATGGATGATATCACATGTGTCTGGTCTGAAATCTTACTCACCGGTGCATGATTTTTCTTTAGGAGCCTCACACGAGCTTGACTACTCGAAACATATCCTGCGAATGTTGACCAAGTATAACAAATTAATTACACTATTAACATAAAAATTGAAGTTTATATAACCCACATTATGTTTTAGACTCCATTAATTTCGTCGTTGAGGTCTCTATTACAATCCGAAGATCGCGATTTTCCAAGAACAAGAGGGATAAAAGGAAAACTAGAGAGAAGAAATTTAAGCTGTTTTTATTTCTCGTTAATTAACTGAAATTGTACAATACCGTATTTATATACAAACAATTAAACCATTTAAACCAACATTAAACCAATCTAAACCATTACTATTTAATATGTCCCCTCAAGTCATTATCTTCGATTCTCTG
Source organism: Pugionium cornutum (assembly GCA_018901935.1). Taxonomy (NCBI): domain Eukaryota; kingdom Viridiplantae; phylum Streptophyta; class Magnoliopsida; order Brassicales; family Brassicaceae; genus Pugionium; species Pugionium cornutum. The sequence goes on along the minus strand of CM032157.1, from coordinate 13,978,340 downwards.
AATGAAGATAAAGGCTTGATACATACATTTTTTTGAAGCAAATCATGAAATGGCCCAGAAGAAAGTGGTTTGGTGAGGATATCGACATGTTGATTTGTAGTAGAAACATGAATAACATTGAGTTTACCAAGCTTAATCTGATCACGAACTGTGTGACAATCAATTTCGATATTCTTGGTGCGCTCATGAAACACCGGATTGCTTGCAATATGAATGGCTGATTTGTTGTCATAAAACAACTTTGCAGGAGCTGAAACAAAGACATGAAGGTCACGAAGAAGTTGCTGAAGCCATATCAGTTCACATGTAACCAGAGCCAAACTCCAATATTCTGTCTCAGTATTACTTCGACTGACCACTGCTTGATTTTTAGATTTCCAAGAGATCAAAGAACCACCAAGATAAACACAAAAACCAGTGATAGATCGCCTAGTATCTTTGCAAGCAGCCCAATCAGCATCGGCAAAACCATTCAGACAAAGTTCAGAAGTAGAAGAAAACATCAAACCTTGACCTGGATTGGTTTTAATGTATCTGAGAACCTTGTGTGCTGCCTGGAGATGAACATCAGTAGATGCAAAGAGAAACTAGCTTAGTTGATGAACGGAAAATGTAATGTCTAGCCTGGTGATGGTCATATATAACAATCTACTAATTAACTCGCTGTAAGATGTAGGATTGGACAGCAAAGTACCTTGTTCTTTAGTAAGCCGAGATGTAGGATCCATAGGTATTGAACTCGGCTTACAACCTAGCAAACTAGAATCTTGTAAAAGATTCAAAGCATAATTTCTTTGGCAAACTGAAATTCCAGAACTTGATCTAGCAATCTCTAATCTCAAAAAGAAACGAGCTGGACCAAGATTTTTTATTCTAAATTCAGAATGAAGAAGATCTTTAAGCTCTCTTACTACATTATCACTGTCACTAGCAATAAAAAGATCATCCACATACACTAACACAACAATGAAAGAAGCAAAATAAGCCTTCACAAACAAAGTATTGTCAGCTTGAGATTGAACAAAATTGGCCGATAAAAGGACAGAAGAAAACCTTTTATACCATTGGCGAGAGGCTTGCTTCAATCCATTGAGTGATTTGGAAAGTTTACACACTGGATTTGATGGCAAAACAACATCAGAAGGTGGAGTATATCCTTGTGGAAGACTCATGAATCCTCATCAAAATTACCATGAAGGAACGCATTAGAAACGTCCATTTGTGTTAAACTCCAACCTTTAACTGAAGCAAAGTCCTAACAATAACTTCACACTAGTTAACTTTGCCACTGGTGAAAAAGTATCGATGTAATATACTCCTTCTTGATGTGTAAATCCTTGTGCAACTAATCGAACTTTATATCTTTCAACACTTCTATCAGCATTGTATTTAATGGTAAAAACCCATTTACACCCCCCCCCCACAACATTCTTTCCACACGGTAATGATTCAATAGTCTATGTATTATTCTGTTCTAGAGCCTGAAGTTCAACATTCACAACCTGTTTCCACTTCTCAGATGACATGGCCTGTTTAAAAGTCTTAGGTTCTGTTTCGAGATTAAAAGAACATATAGAATGTCTATATGGTGGCGTAAGTTTGTCATAAGAAACAACAGATGAGATTGGATAAGGAGTAGTGGGTTTAGGAATGGAAGAATAAAGAATATGATAGTATTCGTACTCAGGCAAGTAACGAGTAGCCCTAGTCTGTCTCTTAGGTCTAGCCATAGGTAAATCAGTAACGCCTGTACCTAGTACTTCCTGAGGTTGTGTGTAAGATGTAGAACTAGAGTCACTTAGAGGTGAAAGAGGACCAGATGGAGTAGGATTATCCAAAGGGACAGAAGGCAAGGATATGAGATTATTATATGAACCAGTGATTGAAGAATCAAAGAGATAGGAAGGAGAAGGAAGAGGAAGAATTGTATTTGGAAAAACATTAGATTCTTCTGAAAAAATTTCACTGGTTTTGAAAGGGAAAATGTTTTCATGAAAGATAAACATTTCTAGAAATGGATATAGAATGTGAGTTTAAGTCCAACATTTTATACCCCTTGTAACCAGATGGATATCCCAGAAAAACATCTGGTTGAGGTCTAGGAGAAAATTTGTGACGATCCTTAAGATTAGTATACACATAGCATAAGGATCCAAAAGTTTTAAGAAGAGAATAGTCAGCACTTTTCCCCAAAAGTAATTCATAAGGTGATTTATGCCCAAATAATGGAGAAGGTAAACGATTAATCAAAAATACTGCAGTGACAATGCAATCACTCCAGTATTGAAGAGGCACATGGGATTAGAACAACAAAGAATGAGCAACATTCAATAAATGTTGGTGCTTCCTCTCAACAACCGAGTTTTGTTGAGTAGTATAAGCACAAGAAAAATAATGCACCATTCCATGATTCTACACCATTCCATGATTCTAAACAAAATCTTTAAGATTCAATTCTAATGCATTATCAGTTCTAATGGCTATGACAGTTTTGTGAAAAATTGTGTGGAAATCACCTTAATGAAAGTTGTAAAAACCATTAAAACTTCCCCCTTTATTTTTCAACATATATACCCATGTAACCCGAGTGCAATCATCAGCTAAAGTCAGAAAGTATTTGAAACCTTCAGTTGATTCAACACTAAAAGAACCTCATATATCAATGTGAACAAGATCAAAATGATGATTAGAAAGATTATTATGTGAAAAATAAGAAAGTCTTTTCTGTTTTGCCAAATGACAAACATGGCAATGAAAAGAATATGAGGAAATTGTTTTTAAGGAAGGTAAAACATGAGAAAGTTTTTGTAAGGAAGTTGGAGATGGGTGCCCAAGGCGATGATGCCAAAGTTTTTCATCGTCCAGTAACGATCCACAGAAAACAGAGGTAGGAAGTGATGTTGAAAGGGTAATATATTCTCAAGAATATAAAGATTGTGTGAAATTTACCCCTCCCAGTCATCAATCCCTGAGAAAGATCATGGATAAAACAATAACCAGAAATAAAATGAATAGAACATAATAGTGTTTTAACTAGGCAACTGACACTGATCAAATTGAAATGAAAATTAGGAACATGTAATAAATCCTATAGAATAAGATGTGATAAAACAAATACAGTTCATGTGTGTGATAGGCACAATAGTTCCATTTGGTAAAGTCAGAGTCATACTAGATACATGCCTAATATCTCTAAACATAGCCAAGTTAGAACAAACATGACTAGAAGCTCCACTATCAATTATCCAAGTATTATGCGAAAGTGAAGTATGTATAGAAGAGAAAATATGAGATTGAAGGTAAAGACAGGATGTATTTTTGTGAAAAATGGTGATCTAGAAACATTACCCGATGTAGATTTTTGAGCTATGACACATTTTTCAAAAATAGTGGAATTACTAGGAGAATGTGAGACAACAGATTCTTGAACTTTTAGTTGATTGTTGAACTGTGAAATCAAACCATGAATCTGTTCTGGAGACAAGTTTTGAAGAGACAAACCATTACTCCCGTTTGTGTTTTGTGCATAACCTGTCTCAGAATAGACAGTAGCAATAGCATTAGTAGGATTAAAGGAATTATTACTGAGAACAACTCGTGTTTGAGATTGATTGAACATCCTTGGTTGAAATTTTGGAAGACGAGGTTGAAACTGAGTCTTATAATTTGTCTTATATCCAGGAGGAAAACCATGTATCTTGAAGCATTTCTGAATTATGTATCCCATTTTTCCACAATGAGTAGACATAGGCTTTTGCATTGGTCTCCCCGTATTATAAGCAGCAACATATGGCTCAACCTTTGGTTATGAATGTGAAGCAGTAGCTTCAAAGGCAACATTCTCAATGTTTGAAGACGGCTTAATAGACTTTTGTCTCTCATCTTGAGTGACAATATTAAAGTCCTCTTCAATGGTAGGAATTGGCTTTAACATCAATATATGTCTTCTCGTCTGTTCATATGACTGATTCAGACCCATAAGAAACTTTGTAACTCTACTTCTTTGTTACAAAGTCTCCCATTTAACTGTTGTATCACACTCACATTTTCCACATGTACATACATGCAACTCTACATAATTCTTGTACTCTTCCCAAAGATTAACAAGTTTAGTGTAGTAGGCTAAAACATCTAAAGATCCTTGTTCAATCTTACTCAACCTCTGTTCTATGTCATAGATCCTAGGAGCATTATCCTGCTTAAATCTATACAACAAATTGTTCCAAATTCTTTCAGCAATGGAGATGAACAAAAGACTTTTTCTGATTTTCTTCGAAACAGAATTCATCAACCACGTAGCTACAATGTCATTGCATCTTGACCATGCTCCATAATCACGATGAGTAATAGGAGGTTTAGAGATCGTACCGTATATAAATCTAAGTTTATTTCGAACGTTTAATGCCATACGCACAGATCTCCTCCAAAAGTGAAAATCGGAAGCTGTAGTCAATCGGTCTAAAACTAATACTAGACCAGCATGATAATTGTTATGAAGATAAAAAGAGATTTTTATATTGATCAGTTGAATACCGTATTACATTTTCAGAACCATGAGTGTTCGTCGAAATGGAGAAATTGGAGAAAATCAGAAATTTGTGCCAAAATTTTTTTAAGGAATGAGAAATTGATACAAACGAAGGTCAATCGAAAGAAATCAACAGAAATAGAAAACAAAAACGAGAAAAGATTTCGACGAATAAATTTGTAATCGCGACAAGAAGAAAAATAGCTACCCTCTCAAATAAAGAAATTGGAGAACTCATTTCGTTCAGTTAAGATGAAATGGAAGAATCAAACTTAAAGAAATTCAAGCTCTGATACCATATTGAAACTGTACAATACCGTATTTATATACAAACAACTAAACCACTTAAACCATGACTATCTAATAGTCTCTATCATTAATGAATATGATTGCAATAGTCACATTATTTATACAAAACCTATTCTTGTGTATTACCTTGGTTACAACGTGGAAAAAGCAGATGGATTGCGTGTCACTATCTTGCGGCAATTGTGACATGTTTCTGCTAACTGTAATCTAGAGGATATGTCATTATATACACAGATACGGAAATATATAACACATACAAATTTATACATATACGTGATCTTGTAAAATCCATCGTTAAATCATCGATAGTAACAACGAAATCGATATAGATTTATCATACGATGAACAATACTTACCCTAATAGTTGCAAAGATAGAAGTTTATGGTAAAATTCACGCATATTTGCTACAGTAATGTGAGTTTTTCAAATCTCATACTTATATTAAAAAAAATTGAAATTATTTTTTTTATTATTAAGTTTATTGACTCAACATTGCTATGTTTGATTTGGGCTATTAATGAGTCAAATGAAAAAAAAAACAAATGGGCATGGGGATTGAGCTATTAGGCAACATTATGAAAAGGAGAATGGGCTGGATTTTTTGCTAAAAAGTTTAGGATAGTTTACACTTAATGTTAATTAATATACCTTATCAATATATAAGGGTCATTAGGATAAACATTAAGGTTAAGTTTTTGAACGTGTATTCTCATTAATCCCATAGTGATTTTGGTGGAGACCGTTGTCTCTTAGAGAAGTGCTTGTTCTTGAAATTATTATACAAAGATCAAGAGTTAAAAACCTCAACAAGTGGTATTATAGCAACTAGGAAGAAATCTTTGTGTAAATCACAGGAAATCAAGATAGATACTAAACTATGGCTAGTGGTCGAGTTAATGTTGTGATTTGAGGTCCAATACTAATCTTCTCTTATTTGTTAATGGGCTAAGAAAGGCCCAAATCCATATGTGAAACCCTAGTATAACATGATATAAAATCATGTTATCGTGTGATGTTCTGTGTAAGCCGAAAAATCACCCTGCACAAAAAAAGGGAAAAGCTGCCGTGAGTTTTCCTAGAGAGAGAGAGAGACGCCTAGAGAGAGAAAGAGAGGGGAGAGAGAGAGAGAAAAATCAAGGTTATTGTATTTTCTTTCTAAGTCCATTTTTCTCTAAAGTTGCTTCATTGTAAGGGTTTATCAGATTTATAGTGAAGTTTGTAGGAGACAGATCCTACCCGAGAGGTACCTTAAGTGGGAACTCGGTAATCAAATCTTGTGTCTTTATTTTAAGCATTCCAAAACCAACACCAAAGGCAATCAGAAAAGATCCTAAAATCCTAACAAGTGGTATCAGAGCTTCCAGGTTTATTGCAAGGGGTGTGTTGGGAAACAGGGATTTTGGAGTTGTTGGGAAATTCAGAAGCACAACAGATTTGAAGATATAATGATGAGTTCAAGGATTGAGGTTGACAGGTTTGATGGGTCAGGAGACTTTTCTCTGTGGAAAGTGAGAATGATGGCTCACTTTGGGGTTTTAGGGTTGAAAGACATCCTAACAGATGAAAAGCTACTCAAGGATCCAGTTGTCACAAAAGGTAAATCTGGTGAAGAGGCAAAAGGAAGCATAGAAGGCAACTCACAGATTGATCCGGTAAAGTTTGAAAAATCAGAAAAGGCTAAGGATCTGATTGTTTTGAACGTGGGGAATCAGGTGCTCAGGAAAATCTCTAAGTGTGAGACAGCGGCAGCCATGTGGTCTACCCTAAACAAGTTATACATGGAGACATCTCTTCCAAATCGGATCTACCTACAGTTGAGGTTCTACACTTTCAAGATGGATGACTCCAAAAACATTGATACCAATGTAGACGACTTTCTAAGGCTGGTGACAGATCTCAACAACATAGGAGTTGAAATTTCAGAAGAGGTACAAGCAATCCTACTTCTAAGTTCTTTGTCTAACAGGTATGATCAACTCAAGGAAACCCTAAAGTATGGGAGAGATACTTTAAAGTTGAACGAGGTCACAGCAGCAGCTAAGTCTAAGGAAAGGGAGCTAATAGAAAGTGGAAAGGTAACAAGTTCTTAGGATGTAGGTTTGTATGTGGAATCAAGGGGTAGGTCGAATAACATGTTCGATAATGATAACACATGGGGAGGCCGATCGAAGAGCATAGGCAAATCAAAGCAACAATCTGATAACAACAAAGGATGTTTCATTTGTGGGGATGAAGGGCATTGGAAAAGAGATTGTCCTCAGCGAAAGAAACGTGCAGAATCTGCTAACATAGCAGAACCTATTCAGCCAGTGGTCTTAACAGCCAGTACTGAAGACACAAGGGAATGGGTAATGGATTCAGGGAGTTCCTACCACATCACACAGAACAAAGATGTTTTGTTTGATTTCAAAGAAATCATTGGAGGTAAAGTTCTGATGGCAAATAATACTCATAACAGCATCAAAGGAACAGGGAGTATTAGAATTCAAAACTCAGATGGTTCTATGGTGATACTCAAGGATGTGAAATACATGCCAGAGGTAAGTAGAAATTTGATTTCATTTGGGTTGTTGGAAAAGGCAGGTTGTTGTTATCAAGGAGGTGATTTGGGACTGCGGTTTTATAAAGACGGCAAGAAGGTAATATCTGGGAAACTCAACAATGGGTTGTATTATCTTCAAGGTAGAGTGTGCAAGGCAGGGATCAGGTCAGGAACGAAGAAGCTGGGTAAGGAGATAGCTACAAGCAAGGTCGAATTAGTGGATAGACAGTCAAGGAGAGTGACTTTCAGTGAAAATCTAATTCAAGGACCTACACCGAATGGTTTTAAAGCAGGTTCAACCGTTCAAGGTGGAGACTTTTCTGATGAAATCTCTAGAGAAATTGTAGCAGGACAGAATGTGGTAGATATTGATGCTAAAACTCACAGGGAAAGTGTTTCACAAGAATTACAGAAATTCAGGAGTGAAAAAGGGAGTTTGAGCATGGAAACCAAGGTGAGGTTTCTGTATAAAGCTTTGCAGATATTAGGAACTGACAGGTTCTACAATATTGTTGCTAAAGGCGGTGTGATTCTACCTAAGATTCAGCTAAGCAAAGTTCCAGAAATCTCAGCTACCAAGGACATACCTGATTTGAATTCACAGCTTTGCTGTGAACTTCTCAAGAGCCTATAGAGAAGGAGTGATCTCCAGGTAACATCACTATCACTGCAAGTGTCTTGTTCTCGCAGAGACATAAAAGGAAACAGGTCAGTTTCGGAAAAGAAATTTAAGCAGTGAAGGATGAGTGAAGATCAAATGTTACCTGGAAGATGGATGCGAGAGGAAGTTGTAGTAGTAAGTGTCTCTCAAGGTGGAGCTCAGCTAGGAATAGAGCAGCTCCAGACAATAACCTGAAACAGAAAGAGAAACAGGTAAGGGTTCGTTTCAGGGGATGGCGGCGCGCCCGACGGCGCGTCACCGGCGACACGAGATCTGGTGGCGCGTGAGGACACGCGCAGGTGGCGCGTGAGGACACGCGCGGGTGGCGCGTGAGAACACGCGCGTGAGGACGCGCGGGTGGCGCGTGAGGGCACGCGCGGTGGGGCGTAAGGGCACGCGCGGTGGCGCGTAAGGCATGCGAGGTGGCGCGTCTTCTCCACGCGCGGTGGCGCATCGCCGGCGCATGACATCCGCCCGAACGGTGTGACGGAGCTCATCGCGGTGTGAATTCCTCCAGGAGAACATATCCGAGATTTCAGATCTCAGATCGACAGCGACAATGGAGGCTTCCGGGAAAGAAGCCAAGGGCCGAGGGGGAAGAAAGCTCCGAAGCTCCTTCAATGGCGGCGTACAGAAATGTCTCCGGGAGAGAAGGAGGAGCCGCGTTCGGAGAAGAAGCCAAAGGAATCTCGGCCAGATCTCAGATCTAGGCCGATGTCTGCTCGCCGTCGACGGGAAAAACGAGGCAGGAAGCTTCGGCTGAAGCTTCATCGAAGCTTCAATGGCACTCGCACAGGGGAGAAGGCTGACTCGGGAAGAACAACCAAGCCGGAGAAGAAAGCCACCGGCAGGGGAGGTTCACGGCAGCGGGAAGAAGGTCGCGTGCGTAGATCTTTCGGGATGAAGGAAGCTTCCAAGCTCCTTCCATGGTGGCGTAGAGAAAACAAAAAAAAAACAAAAACGGGAAAGTTTTTGGAGAGAGAGAAATCTCAACAAAATTCAAATGGATATGCAATTGGGCCAAAGAAAATTCGTGGGCCCGATAGAAAACAGAGAAGAAGGTGGAGTGTTGTGATTTGAGGTCCAATACTAATCTTCTCTTATTTGCTAATGGGCTAAGAAAGGCCCAAATCCATATGTGAAACCCTAGTATAACATGATATAAAATCATGTTATCGTGTGATGTTCTGTGTAAGCCGAAAAATCACCCTGCACAAACAAAGGGAAAAGCTGCCGTGAGTTTTCCTAGAGAGAGAGAGAGACGCCTAGAGAGAGAAAGAGAGGGGAGAGAGAGAGAGAAAAATCAAGGTTATTGTATTTTCTTTCTAAGTCCATTTTTCTCTAAAGTTGCTTCATTGTAAGGGTTTATCAGATTTATAGTGAAGTTTGTAGGAGACAGATCCTACCCGAGAGGTACCTTAAGTGGGAACTCGGTAATCAAATCTTGTGTCTTTATTTTAAGCATTCCAAAACCAACACCAAAGGCAATCAGAAAAGATCCTAAAATCCTAACAGTTAAGGTGGACATATTTGATGGAATCGGTGATTTTTTACTATGGAAGGTAAGTATGTTCGCACATTTTGGTGTATTAAGGCTGAAGGATATCCTAAGCGAGAAGATGTTAAAGGATACAAAAGCTACCAAATTAAAAGTAAAAGCTACCATAAAAGGTTCACAGGAAGAGGTGGTAAAAGCAGTTGATGTGGAACCAAGTATTGATCCTGTCAAATTTGAAAAATCAGAAAAGACAAAAGTACTCAATAGAGAAAATCAAGTATTAAGAAAAATATAGCATTTTGATAAAACAACAGCCATGTGGAAGAACCTAGACAAACTATACATAGAGACTTCCCTACCAAACCATATACATTTGTAAATGAATTTCTACGTCTTTAAATGACAAATTTTAATGGGATTGATGAAAACGTGGACGAGTTTCTAAAATTTGTGTCAAATATGAGTAATCTACAAGTTGATGTTTTTGAGGAAGTTCAAGCTATTCTGATGCTAAGTACATCATCAAATAAATATGATGAGTTGAAGGAGACACTCAAATATGGTAGAAACATTCTTAGTTTGAATGAGGTAATTGCTGCTGCTAATTCCAGAGAGAGAGAGAGAGAGAACTCATTCAGAGTGGAAATTTTTGAAAGAATCATGGTGAAAGGTTGCATGTTGAAACTAGGGGCAGATCAAACAAACCAATCTATAAGAGGAGTGCAAAACAGTGGAGATGATGTTACAAAAGCAGTTGAAAATCCAAATCCAGAAACAAATACAATAAAAACAATAAAAGATATTTTATCTACAGAAAAGAGGGCCATTGAAAACGTAAATGCCTAGACAACATATATGCAAAACCATCTAATAACACAACCAATCTTACAACAAAATCACCTCAACTGATAGTACCCAAAATCTAGAAGGAGAATAGGTTATAGACTCATGATGCTCATTTCACATGACTCCAGATAAGGAAGCACGAATTGACCTTCAGACGTTGAGGGAGGAATATTGCTTATGGCCAATAACACTCATCATAGTGAAGTCAAAGGGATGGAAAAAATCAAAATACAAAATAAAGATGGATTGATTGTCATATTAACACATTCTATAGAAAAAAATATGATTACCTATGAAATGTTGGAAGCTGGTTGTAAATATGAAGGCAATAACTTCGTTATCAGGTTCTACAAGGGTGGTAAAGAAGTGCTAACGGCAAAGACATGTGGTTAAAGGCGAAGTCAACATGTCAAAAGCAAAAAGTGACATGAAAAGGATATGGCATTATAGATTGGGCCATATGCGCATGAAGAATATGAGTGTGTTGGTCAAAGATGGGTATTTTCCAAGTAAGCAAGTAGAAAAACTGGAATTTTATGAAAATTGTGTTAGAGAAAACTCAAAAGCAAAAATTTTCACCTGCCAAAACACACGAAAAAGGGATTTTGGACTATGTATATTCATACGTATGAGGATCACCTTCCACACCATAAAGTTTGAGAAATTATAAGTATTTTTTGTCATTAGTCGACGAATATTTTAAGAAGGTGTGGATCTATTTTTTGAAAGTAAAAAATGAAGTATTTTCTAAATTCAAAGAATGGAAAACAGATAATGACAACAACGAAAATCAAATGTTTGAAAATATATAATGGTCTTGATTTCTGCAACCAACTCTTTGATCACTTCTACAAAGAATCTAGAATTAAAAGACAAAGAACATGCACTTACACGCCACAATAAAATAGAATTTTTAAAAAGATGAATCGAACCATCATGAACTAAATAAGATGTATGTTGGCAGAAACAAGTTTAGACCAAAGTTTTTGGGCATAAACAACCTTTACTACCGTTCACCTCATTAATCGGTCTTCTTGTTCAGCTTTAAATTTCAGATTACTAGAACATGTATGGACAACGAAAAAACCAGATCTAAGTCAAATCAAGAGGTTTGGATGTTCTCAATTTATTCATGTCAAACAAGGAAAGACAACTCTTAAAGCAGTCAAGAGTATTCATGAGATATTTGTTTGGCATTAAAGGATATAGGGTTTGCGTGAAGAAAGTTGATGCACAACCAGCAGAAACGTGATATTTAAAGGAAAGGAAGTCTTGAAAAACACTCTAATCTCTGAAAATAAAAATCCACAAGAATCCAAAAGGGATGAAGGTGCACAGAAACACAAAGATCAGGAAGGTGACATTTAGCCAAGAATTAATCAGAGGTCCATCTCCAAGATACTCTGATTAGGAATCTAGCCAAGATAGAGATTCATCTTCATCAAGTTCAGAAAATTCAGAAAAGTCTAAAAAGATTGAAGATGAAATTGAACATTCAATAGATGGGGAAAGAAGAAGTAATATAAATTTGAGGATACTGATTTTGTTGCATAGCTTTGTATGATATAGAAGCATAAGAACCAAATTCATTCCGAGAAGCAATGAGAAGCAACAAAAAAACGTTTGTGGGAAACTGCAATCAAAGAAGAAATGGATTCGCGCAAGAAAAACCAGACTGGGGATTTTAGACAAAAGCCAGAAAATCAAATGCTAATTGTGCAAATGGATTTTTAAGATTAAACGAGGAATACCCTGTGTGGATAAAAAGAGATACAAAACGCAGTTAGTACTTCAAGGATTCTCACAAAAAGAAGAAATAGACTACAATGAATTGTTTTCTTTAGTAGTAAAACACATATCAATCAGATTAATGTTGTCAATTGTAATTAATTTGGTTATTGTTATTAATTCGGTTAAAAAATCAAAATATTTTATTAAACTAACTAAAAATACTATTAAATTCATACAAAACAATTATTTTTTTTCTTTAATTTATATATACAAAAATTAGTATTAAAAATAATTATAAATAAAAGTTAAAATTATATAAATATTTACAAATATAATTTGCAAATATTTTTTTCTACGCGCGCATAGATATAAATCTATTATAAGGATTATTAGGGTTGACATTAAAATTCATTTTTTCCAACAATGTAGCTTGGTTTTAGGATATTGCAAAGCTTTTGATATCTTCTCTTTTTAAACGAGTATTCTCGCTAATTCCATAGTAATTTTGGTAGACCGTTGTCTCTTAAATGCTTGTTTCTAAGATAATTATATAAAGACTAAGAGTTAAAAACTTCACAAACATTTATTTGTTTGTTATCTCTAATTTTAATATTAAACCCGGATGATAAAAAAAGAAAAAAAAATTTAAATTTCTTGTCGAGTCTAATAATTATTTGATTGCATATTAATTATTTATAAGTTTTTAGTATCTGTAATTTAAGAAAAAAGAAAAAGATTGTTTTTTCGCAACAATTAGTTAGTTTTTTGGTTATTTTAATAAAATATATTAATTTTTAACTAAATTAATAGAAATGACATATATTAATTTTCTAACTAAATTAATAGAAATGACATATATTTCTAATCCCTAATAAATTATTTGAGAAATATTTTTAAAAAATAACCTTAACTAACATGTTATTACCAGAAATGTCATGCTAACGTATCATCACCACAGTGAATTTCAAATAAATAAACGGATTTAAGTTACTAGAATAATTACAATATGTACTATTGTTATTAATTTGGTTAGAAAATCAATATATTTTATTAAACTAATTCAAAAATAATATTAAAATCGTAAAAACATAATTATTTTTATTTTTTAATTTACGTATACAAAAATTAATATTAAAAATAATTTTAAGTAAAAAATAAAAATTATATAAATATTTAAATTATATTTACTAAAATAAATAATATTATATAATTCGTAAATATTTTTCCCCATTCATGACGTGGGTATAAATCTAGTATATTAATTAATAAACATTTTTAATAAACAATCTCATTCCAATGTGTTATTTACAAGAATGGTATGATGATAATTCACTAGTTATTAGATGTAGTTATTTATATATTTATTTGAAATTTATTTAGTTAATTACAGATTATTATGTCACTTTTGTCAATACATATTGAAATACTGTTATTTCTAAAAATATTTTTAATTAATATATATTAGATTTTTGTTAATGGTGAAAAATCTCACCAAACATTTATTTTGTTGAAAAAGTCAGCAAAGACGTATGTGACGTATGTCTGACTTTGATTTGATTATCTTTACCAACTTAATTTTCTTATAAATATGATGCTATGTATCATTTATAAAGTACAACAGAAAGACGATTCACTTCTCTCTCTTATTTTTTCTCTTTAATAAAGTTATCAGTTTAACTTTCTCTCTGTAGATTTTTCATAACATGTTATCAATACGATCATCTCTCCAAATACCAGTTTAATACTGCGTTGTTATACTGTCCAGGTAAATGTTCATTTATCTTATTATATCAATTTAATTATTTAAGTAGTAGTAGGTTATACATTTTCCCGCGTTGTTATTTATGAAGTGGTATATTATACTTGCTCCCGCGATATTATTTATAGAGTAGTAGGTTATACATTTTCCCGCGTTGTTATTTATGAAGTGGTACATTATACTTGCTCCCACGATATTATTTATAGAGTAGTAGGTTATAACTCCTCCCGTGATATTATTTATGAAGTGGTAGATTATACCTTCTCCCGTGATATTATTTATTTTATTTTATTATATCAATTTAATTATTTAAGTAGTGATAGGTTATACCTCTTTTCGTGATATTATTTATGCAGTGGTAGGTTATATCTCCTCCCGCGATATTATTTATGCAGTGGTAGGTTATACCTCCTCCCACAATATTATTTATGTAGTGGTAGATTATACCTATTTTCATGATATTATTTATTTTATTTTATTATATCAATCTAATTATTTAAGAAGTAATAGGTTATAACTCCTATCTCGATATTATTTATTGAATGGTAGGTTATACTTCTTCCCACGATATTATTAATACAATGGTAGGTTATATCTTTTCTCGCGATATTATTAATGCATTGGTAAGTTATACCTGCTCCTACGATATTATTAATGCATTGGTAAGTTATACCTGCTCCCGCGATATTATTAATGGAGTGTTAGGTTATGCTTCCTCCCGCGATATTATTTTTGTATGTCAATTTAATTATTTATGGAGTAATAGGTTATACCTCCTCCCGTGATATTATTTATTTTATTTTATTATGTCAATTTAATTATTTAAGAAGTGGTATGTTATATCTCTTCCCGCAATATTATTTAAAAAGTGGTAGGTTATATCTCCTCTCACGATATTATTTAAACAGTGGTAGGTTATAGCTCCTCCCGTGATATTATTTATGAAGTGGTAGGTTATATCTCCTGCCGCAATATTATTTATTCAGTGGTAGGTTATAATTCCTCGCGCGATATTATTTATGTAGTGGTAGGTTATAACTGCTCCCGTGATATTATTTATTTTATTATGTCAATTTAATTATTTAAAGAGTGGTAGGTTATACCTGCTCCCATTATATTATTTAAGGAGTGGTAGGTTATACCTGTTCCCGCGATATTATTTATGGAGTGGTAGATTATACCTCCTCCCGTGATATTATTTATGGAGTGGTAGATTATACCTCCTCCTACGATATTATTTATAGAGTGGAAGATTATGTCTTCTCCTTAATCGAGTGGTAGGCACTGCCTACTCGAAATAATATGGTAGGTGCTGCCTACTCTATCACATGGATGGTCTTACCTTTTAAGATGATTATTTATTATTATTTTTTTTAATTATTTTATTATATGCACATGCTTTTATCATTAATAACTTTTAAGATGATAATTAAAATATTATAACAATTGGTTTAATTATTTATATAGATATCATGTCAAACTTGGCAAAGCTTGATATCATTGCCCTCGATGTATCTGGAAAACATTATATGATTTGGGCATTAGATGCAAAGATGCATCCGAGATCAAATGGCCTTCTTAAAGCTATCGATCCATCGGAAACAATGTCAGATGAGAATAAGTTTAAGACCATGGTGTTTTTACGTCACCATCTCCATGATACATTAAAAAATAAATATATCACGAAAGAAAATCATGCGGATATTTGACAATCATTAAGAGATATGTTTAATCATCAAAAATTTGTGATCTTACCTAAAGCTCGATATGATTGGCTACACCTCCGATTTATAGACTATAAAAGCGTTGGTGAATATAATTCCGCATTGTTCAGAATTATTTCTAGGATGATGTTATGTGGTGATAAAATGAGCGGTTATAATATGATTGAAAAAATGCTTTCCACATTTCATTCTAGAAATATAGTTCTACAAGAGCAATATCGGACTAAAGGATATATTCGCTACTCGGAGTTGATGCAAGTACTCATTGTATAGCAGAGCAAAATAATGACCTCGTGATGTTAAGTCATCAAACTCGTGCAGCTGGATCGGCTCCATTCCCAGAAGTGAATGTTGTAGCATCCAGTAATAATAATAATTATCAAGGACGAGAACGTGTACGCGGTAGAAGCTGTAGTAGAAGTTGTGGACGAGGTCGTGGACATGGACAAGGAAGGGGTTTTAACATTTGGAAAAATAAAAATTTCCAAATAAATGAGAGTGGTCGGAAAATAAGAAATTTGATCGAGAACGCTTGTTACAGATGCGGCATGAAAGGGCATTGGGAACGTACATGTCATACACCGAAATATTTCGTCGATCTGTAACAAGAATCAATAAAGACCAAGAGTAATAATGTTGAAACCAAATTCGCCAATGATGAAGTTGTGCCTTCTTTTAGTGGTCTAAATGATGATACTCATCTGTATATCGTAGATTTTTTTGATCCTGAAAGTATCAACGAGGATTAAATCGATTATGATCGATGAAAAATGAAAAACTAGTAATAAGACATGTATAATATGTTTGTGTAACAAAACTTAACAATGGTTTTAGTAGTTTATGAAATATGTTTTGCTTTAAACTATTAATGCATCTGTATAAATTATGGCACAGAAAATGTCACAAATTGGAATTGATGGAGGAGATATATGTCTAGCATATAGTGTTACAATGCACACTATACTTAAAGATAAACGATATTTTTCTTGTTTTGATTTAAGTGACTCCGCTGGAAGTGTAAGTACTATATCGGGAAATACAAAGATAATATTAAACTTTGGAGAAGCCAGTTTTTTATGTCAAAATACACGAAATTTGAAATAAATAATGTATTATATTTTCCTAAATCTCACAGAAACTTGTTAAGTTTCAAAGATATCCGTAAAAATGAATATCATATAGAGACTATGAGTACAAATAATGTTGAATATTTTTGCATTATATCTGAGAGGAAACATATACTAGAAAAGTTACCAATGTTATCATCTGGATTATATTACACAAAGATAAGCATAGTTGAATCATATGATATAGTAAACCAGAAATTTACCAGTACTTTTAAAGTCTAGCATGAAAGATTATACCATCTAAGATCAATTATGATAAGAAGAATTGTGCAAAATTTTAGTCGTCACCCATTGAAAAACGAGAAGATTTTTCAATCGGGAGAGTTTTCATATAAAGAATGTTTTCAAGTAAAACTTATAACACGACCATCAATAACTAAAATTGAGAATGAATCCCTAGTATTCTTAGGGAGAATACATGGTGATATATGTGGAGCTATTAAAAATGGGACCACAAATGAGAATGAGAATATATATCGGGTATACATCACCAAGTATAATTTGATATCTTGAACCTCGAACTGGTGATATGTTTACGCCACGTTTTACCGATTGCCATTTTAATGAAGATGAATTTCGACCGTTAGGGGGAGTAATTAAAGAAACATCAAAAGATGTTACATGGTGTACACGAAATTTGATACACTTTGACCTCCCTACAAATCATCGTGAATTGGAAGTTTAGAAAATTATATATTTACAGAATATGGCAAATGAATTACCATACGTGTTCACATATACGAAAAAGATGACGAAATCATATATACCCGCTGTAAATGGTTCATCAAAAATTGAAATTCCAAACGAACAATTTGATTAAAATAAAATAAATGACCAAAAAGTTCAATTGAAAAGGGGGAGGTCGATGTGCTTTAAAGATACAAATCTCCAAAAAAAAAAGTTGGGAAAAATGAGTAAAGATATCCCAAAAGAATTACATCATGCAGATATTCAAGAAAATACATATGAGAAGGTTCTTGAAAAATCTGATCATGAAAGTCTTCTAGAGGAAGAATATGATATAGAAAATTGTGAAACATCCATTAATTATGCCCAAGATAGAAAAATCTTGGTTAGAAATAAAATAGAAGATGTGGATGGAATATTTTTATTTTCTATATCCAAAGAAATTGATGATGAATATAATGATCCTAACCCGAGGTCATTATCAGAATGTCGGGTGAGGCCCGATTGGAAGAAATGGCAAAAGACCATGAAAGATGAATTACTCTCTCTTAATAAAAGAAATGTATTCGTACATGTTATCATTACACTAGAAGATGTAATGCTTGTCAGATGCAAGTGGGTTTTTGTGAGAAAACGAAATGAAAAAAACAAGATCATAAGATATAAAACTTGATTTGTGGCACAAGATTTCTCTCAAAGACCGGGAATTAATTATGATGAAACATATTTTTTGGTTATGAATGCAATTACATTTAGGTACTTAATGAATTTAGCAGCATCCAAAAATTTAAAGATGTCGTAGATGCATATCTATATGGATATCTTGATAGTGATATATATATATATGAAAATACCCGATGGATTTAAGATCCTGGAAGGATCCAAGATCTCGGAAAAATCATTTTACGACGATCACTTTACGGATTAAAATAATTTGGATGCATGTGGTATAATCGATTAAGTGAATATTTGTTGAAAAAATGATATATCAACAATGTGATATGCCCTTGCGTGTTTATCAAGAAATCCTCATTATGATTTGCTATTTATTGTTGTATATGTCGATGATATGAACATAATTGGAATTCAAAACGAAGTTCATGATGCAAGAACCAATATGAGAGAAGAGTTTAAAATGAAAGACTTTGGTAAGACAAAGTTTTGTCTAGGGCTTCAAATAGAGCATCTCAAAGGTGGAATATTTGTACATCAATCAAATTATACCAAAAAGGTATTAAAACACTTTAATATGGATAAAGCAAATCCTTTGAGTACTCAAATAGTCAAGACAAAGTTTTGTCTAGGGTTTTAAATAGAGCATCTCAAATGTGGAATATTAGTACAATCAAATTATACCAAAAAGGTATTAAAACACTTTAATATAGATAAAACAAATCCTTTGAGTACTCAAATAGTCAATAGATCACTTACTATTGATAAAGATCCATTTCGACCTTGTGAAGATAACGAGGAAATCATAGGTCTTGAAATACCTTATATGAGAGCTATCGATGCGCTGATGTATCTTGATAATTGTACTAAACCAGATATTGCTTTTACTACTAACTTACTTGCAAGGTATAATTCAGCCCATACGCGAAGTCATTGGATTGGGATAAAACAAATATTTCGTTATTTTCAAGGTACAATTGACTTGAGATTATATTATCCCAGAAATTTCTTGTTTAATTTAGTTGGTTTTGCAGATGCTGGATACTTATCAGATCCGCATAAAGTTTTTAACGAACCAATACGTAATACTTTGATAATAATCGATAATCAAGAGAGAGTGTTGAAAAAATCAGTAAAGACGTCTATAACGTTTGTCTGACTTTCATTTGATTATCTTTACCGATTTAGTTTTCTTATAAATATGATGATATGCATTATTTGTAAAGTAGTATAAAAATACGATTCACTTCTCTATTTCATTTGTTCTCGTAAATAAAATTATCTGTTTAATTTTTTTTTGTCTAGATTATTTATAATATATCTCAAATTTTAATATTAAACCCCCGGATGATAAAAAGAATAAAAAATATAATTGTCTTGTTGATCCGCATCCAGTCTACCTGAAACGACAGAGAAAAGAAAGAAAGAGAAGCCTTCAAACGGTAATCACATACTTCGATTGGCTCCCGAGTCTCTTAGCTTTTGCGGGTGATGCCCAATTTTATCTATACCAGCTTTCGATTTTTTTTAATTTGTACTCAATACTACCATTAGCCTTCGGTTGTTGTCATCTTCAATGTTATCCAGATCCAGTGCTGTGATTACGTTTGATTTAGATCTCTTTTCTTATCTGAAGAAATTCACGAACAAAAGGTGGATTGGCGACGGGAGAAGTTGATGTTGAGTAATATAGATTGATTCTTTCTGGGTAATTTAGGATTTAGTATATATGAGCAAATGGAGTTTTGGGGGCTTATGCTCTTTTTTATTTTGATTCAGGTATTAAGGAGTAAAGAAGAGGAGAAAGAGAAAAGATATGGAAGAATCCATAAGAGCAGCTTCAAAAGAAGTGTCTCATGAATTTAAAACTCTTGTTAATACAGAAGATCTAAATTCTCTCAGACATTTGCAGCATCTCATGTATGTGTCTCATCTTTTTCCTACAATAAGTAATCATCTTTCCGGTACGAATTTGATCAGATTTTTCTTTAGTTTATGTGGGTAAGACTCTCTCAAGCTTAGTTAGTAACTGTGTATTTAGATAAAATTATGCCAATTTTGTTGCATCATATGATCAGAGTATACTCCACCAATAAGAGTTCTTTTTGAGATTGAAAGTAAGGAATTTTAAGGGATATTACTTGCGGATTTCGGTTAATTGCTGTAGTTTAACATGTGTTGACAAATCTTTTGTTTGAATCTCTAACAAAACTATACCAATTTCCTTAGATTAGGGAGGCTACAGGACAGCAATGCAGTTCTCTCTCATTACAATGAATTTGCAGAGAATTGCTTTGCTGATGTATCATTGGAATTCACTAGAAACACTCGTCTATTGAAATCGATGAAAGCAGACCTTGATTACATCTTCTTGAAACTAAGGTATGCTCTTTTCTTGCCATTTCAGATCTCACCTAAAGAACTCTACTTTCTTCTTATGTGGCTCATTAGTTTCTCCCCTATTTCAGGAGCATTAAAAGTAAGATTCTGGCTACATACCCGGACGCATTTCCAGATGATTCTACTAGTGATGCTTTTGATCGAAGACCTGATCTTGAGCTAGCTCTGTAAGCACTCAGAACATTCAGTTTTGACGAAAGAAACCCAAATGTTGCTCTAAGTCATTTTTTGTTGTTTTGCTTTGTTCCTGACCGGGAAAATATTTGTTTTTTCGAGATAGGTAATCATCATGTAAATTACTTGATGTTTTCCCAGAAATAAGTACATAGAAGGAAAACACAGTATGTCAAGTTTAACATAGAAGTGAAGTAGTGTGGATTTTTTGTGATTCCAGCCTCGGCAAGGCCTGAAACAGACGGTCCATGTGAGAGTGAAAGGTTTTCTCCATTTTTGCCTGAAACGTTTCCAGTTTGGAGTCAAGTTTAGACTCCCATTTCGATTCTAAACGACGAAGAGAATCTTCTAAATGCAGTTGCCCGGAAATCGCACCCTGGTATCCAATGTCGAGTGCATCCAACCTACGGAATATCTCGGCGAAGTTGCCGGTGAGCTGTGGCATTGGGGAAAAACCCGGCGGTGGCGTCAGATCTTCATTTCCAAGACTGTTCCATTGTCGACAGTGTTAGTCGTTTGGCACTACGCACCAAATGTTAAGATTTCTATTGAATAAACTTCAAACCTTTAACAATGTCACAGCTTCCTTTCTCTCCAAAATCGTTTCACTTACAGAAGTATTTCTCTCATCTCTCTCCTCAAGATGGCAGGCTTTTCAGAAAAACAATCACCAAATTCATAATGAAAAAGTAAAACAACACTCTTTAAAGAGAATATTGACGACTAACCGCAAATCCTCTAATTCACACTAAATGTTTGCCTTTCTTAATCCTCACGTGACTTGCTTGTGCATCTCCTTTTGTGTTACTTATCTTTTCCCTCTTCGATTGTCCTTTCTGCCAACTGTCTTGTTTGTTCCATGTTTTGTGTTTTTGCTGAAGGTTTCCTCCGGTAATATGCTCTCAATGGCTTATTAGGGAAGAGGATTTAAAACCAAACGTTGAACGTTTAGGGATTCGCAGACTTAGAGATTCGCACACTTAGAGATTCGCAGACTTAGAGATTCGCAGACTTAGAGATTCGCAGACTTAGGGATTCGCACACTTAGATATTCGCAGACTTAGGGATTCGCAGACTTAGGGATTCGCAGACTTAGGGATTCGCAGACATAGAGATTCGCAAACTTAGTTATACATCTCAAGTATTCACTATAAGCCGAGTATGGAGGCTGGTCACTGTCAGAACCAATGTGAGCTCATGTTCTTTACAGGATGTAAAGGCAATATTTGGGATTTTGGATTCAGAGGAAGCTTAAGCACGCTTCATCTTTTCTTCGGTCTAATATAAAAAATGGTGATAATGCATTGTTTAGGTTCGATAACTGGACAAGTTTCGGTTGATTGTTGAATCGGACAGTTAAAGTATGAACAAGAGTTCTTGGTATCTATAAATACGTTGTGTGTCTAGTCGGGAGGATGATGGTAGCTTTTGATGGGAGATAATAATTTTAGAAGTGGTGGAAAAAATGTTTAAAAAGTTTTGAGAAAATAGAAATTTTAGGAAGAAAAGAAGATTTTATTTCTATAGGAACTTGTTGTTTTATTGGAACAACTTATTTTTCTTTGGAACAACTTGATTACAAATGAGAGGAAAGAGAGTTATTTATAGCCTACAAGTTACAAAATATTTCAATATTTTATTCATAAATCTAGAGAGTTCTCTCATAATATTTTCATTATTTTAATACAAATATCTAGATATTTCTTTTTAAAGAGGTGGAAGATGATTCTAGATATGTTTTAGAATTTGTCTAGAATTTGTATCAAGTTTTACTTAGGTCCAATTAGTATTACTGGATTTTAGATCCAATAATTAAACTTGACCTAAAATCAAGTTTAATTTTCAATACCCCTTCTTAAACTTGATTTTGTTACTCCAAACAAACTTCTTATCTTTATAAAATCTTTATTCTTGAGTGGCTTGGTGAAAATATCAGCTACTTGATCATTCGTCTTCACATACACCAATTGCACATCCTTCTTGGTAACACATTCTCTAATGTAGTGATAGCGTATATCAATGTACTTACTTCGATCATGGAAGACTAGGTTCTTTGCTAATGCTATTGCTGACTTATTGTCCACTAAGATCTTCGTTGGTTCTTCTTGTGGTAAGCTCAACTCTTTTAACAAATTTCGCAGCCAAATTGCGTGACAAACATATGAAGTAGCAACTACGTACTCTGCTGCGAATCTCCCAAGGAATGCATTTTGGATGCGGTTGAGATAGCCTTTGCAACAGAATGAATCGAAATTCAATCTGTTCAAAGTTTGTAGATTGAAGGGTCACACAGTAGGTGAGGAAAGACTACTGATTTACCTAAGATAGTAGGTTAGATATTACACACTAAGGCTACTAAATGTTGACTAAAAAATATTACACACCAACAATAAGATTAAGAAGAGAATCACTCTCAAACTTAAGAAAAAAAAGTTGTTTTTATTTGAAAAGTTGAATTATCAAGTTTACAACTGAAATCCCCTATTTATACTGTAAGGGAACGTAAATATGAGGAGCCTACAATATTAAAATGATTGAATTTACAAGGGAAAACTTGACCAAAAACCTTGACCAAAGACTTTGACCAAAGACTTTGACCAAAGACTTTGACCAAAGACTTTGACCAAAGACCTTGACTTCATTAACTCTAATTTTGACTATGAATGTAGACACTTCCCCCCCCCCCCCCTGCCTTTGATGACACCAATTTTGAACATTTTTAAGTGAATTCCTTCTGATTTTTAACAACAAATTGGACTGGTTGTAATGTGATTCGTTTACCTCATTAAAAACTTTACCAAGAAAACTCAATGGGAGAAAACTTGGATAACGGAAAAAGAGTACAAAATGGATCACATACCCATTTGTATGCTTTCTTGAGCTTGTACTAAACTCAGAGGGCTTTTAGGCACTTCTCCATTCAAGCTCAAGTGAATTTGTTGTGTATTCTCCTTGTTGAGTATGTTGTTGATTGCCTCTTTGAGTTTCTTGCCCTTGGCTCGTGTTAATGGTCCATCTGGTAGTGCAAGAGCTTTTTCATGTTCCACTGGTTCATTCCTAGCCATGAGCTTCTCCTTTTGTGTGCTTTCCATGCTCATATCATCTCCTTTCTCTTGAAAAGAATTTGACCTCAAATCTGGTTCATCTTCAATGAAAGGCACAAGATCATAAACATTGAAGCTTGCACTCACATTATACTTACCTTGAAGATCAATTTGGTAGGCGTTGTTGTTGATCTTCTGAACTATATTGAAAGGTCCATCTATTCTGGGCATAAGTTTGGATTTCCTTTCAGTTGAAAATTTTTCTTTGCTCAAGTGAATCCACACAAGGTCTCCCACCTCAAATACCATTTCACGTCTTCCTTTGTTGGTCTTTCTTGCATATTGTTAGGTTCTGGTCTCAATATTCTTCCTTGCATTCTCATGGATCTGTTTAACAATTTTAGCTTTTCGTTTTCCATCAATACTAGCTATTTCACTTAAAGGCAAAGGGGTTAGATCCAAAAGAGATAAATGATTAAAACCGTACACAATTTGAAAAAGAGAATACTTAGAAGCAGAATGTACATAATGGTTATATGCAAATTCAGCATGTGGTAAACATTTTTCCCATGTTCTAAGATTTCGTTTGATTAATGCACGCAATAAAGTAGACAAGATTCTATTAACTACTTCAGTTTGACCATCCGTTTGTGGGTGACATGTTGTAGAGAATACCAACTTAGTTCCTAACTTAAGCCAAAGATTTTTCCAAAAGTAACTCAAGAACTTAGTGTCTATCAGAAACTATGGTTATAGGCATTCCATGCAAGTGAACTACCTTTTTAAAGAACAGATTGGCTATATGCAATGCGTCATTAGTCTTGTGACATGCTATAAAATGAGCCAGTTTAGAGAATCTATCAACCACAACAAATATAGAATCCTTTCTTGTCTTAGTTTTAGGCAAACCAAGCACAAAGTCCATTGATATGTCAATCCATGGATGAGTAGGAATGGGTAAAGGAGTGTAAAAACCATGGGGCTGAACCTTAGACTTAGCATGTTTGCATGTGGCACACCTTGCACAGATTCTTTCTACGTCTCTCTTCATGTGTGGCCAATGGAAATGATCTTGCATTACTTTAAGAGTTTTGGCAACTCCAAAATGTCTCATCAGTCCTCTTCCGTGAGCTTCCCTAACTAACAAGTCTTGAATAGAACAGTTAGGCACACATAATCTATTATCATAAAATAAGAATCCTTCATGATGGTAATATTTTCTTGAAGCAAACTTTCTGCTATCAATGTACACGTTTTTAAATTCAGGATCAATTTCATATAGCTTTTTAAGTTGTTCAAAACCTAATAACTTAGCATCGAGAGTAGAGATTAAGGCATACCTCCGTGACAATGCATCTGCCACAACATTCTCTTTACCTTGTTTGTATTTAATGACATACGTAAATGTTTCTATGAACTCAACCCACCGTGCATGCCTTTTGTTCAGCTTCGTTGGCTCTTTAAGTGCTTGAGTGACTCATGATCAATGTGAATCATGAACTTCTTAGGCCACAAGTAGTGTTGCCAAGTTTGCAAAGCACGAACCAAGGCATACAATTCCTTGTCGTAGGTTGGATAGTTGAGGGTGGCTCCTCTAAGTTTCTCACTGAAATAGGCTATAGGTTTCTTATCCTGCATCAAAACAGCTCCAATACCTATAGCAGAAGCATCACATTCTATCTCAAAGGTTTTAAGAAAATCAGATAAAGATAGAAGAGGTGCATGTGTAAGCTTTTCTTTCAAAGCTTGGAATGAGCTTTCTTGAGCTTGTCCCCATTTGAATCCTACGTCTTTCTTGATTACTTTAGTAAGTGGGACAGCAATAGTACTAAAATCCTTGACAAAGCGTCTATAAAAGCCAGATAGCCCATGGAAACTTCTCATTTCTCCTACTATTTTTGGACTTGGCCATTCCTTAATAACTTTGACCTTTTCTTCATCAACCTTAATACCATCTACACTTATAACAAAGCCTAGGAACACACTGTTATTTGTACAAAAAGTGCATTTCTTAAGATTGGCATATAATTTTTCTTTTCTAAGAACGCTTAGAACCGATGTTAAATGACTAGCATGCTCTTCTAGATTCTTGCTGTAGGTTAAGATGTCATCAAAGTATACTACAACAAACTCTCCTATGAATGCTCTAAGAACATGATCATCAACCTCATGAAAATACTAAGTGCATTTGTTAACCCAAATGGCATGACTAACCATTCATATAATTCATGCTTAGTTTTAAATGCAGTTTTCCATTCATCCCCTTCTTTCATGCGTATTTGATGGTACCCACTCTTAAGATCTATCTTAGAAAAGATTTTGGAACCATGTAATTCATCAAGCATGTCATCTAACCTAAGGATTGGATGACGATACTTTACTGTAATGTTGTTGATTGCTTTACAATCAACACACATGTGCCAGCTGCCATCTTTCTTTGGCACAAGTAAAACTGGCACAACACAAGGACTCATGCTCTCCCTAATGTAGCCCTTCTCCATTAGCTCATTAACTTGTCTTTGCAGCTCCTTAGTCTCAACGGGATTGGTTTTATAAGCTGGTCTATTTGGTAGTGAGGCTACAGATACAAAATCAATATGATGTTCAATGCCTCTGATGGGTGTTAGCTCCTTTGGATTGTCTTCTGGAAAGACATCTTCATAATCCTGCAAAATATAAGTCACTTCACTCGGTAATACCGGTGCAACGTTAGTTAAGCTCATGAGAGCTTTCTTATAGATAAACAAAAGAACAGATTGTTGTGAGAAGAGAGCCTTCTTAACTCCACCAGTTCTCACAAAGAAACTTGAGTGTTTTTTGTTCTTTTTTTCATAGCCTCTGTCATTTTTGCTGCTTATGGTTTTTTTTGAAGTTCCAGCTGTTTTCTTTTGCTCCAACACGAGCTGATTTTGGTACACCTCCTATGGTGTCATAGAAACAAGTGTGATCTTCTTACCTTTGTGTTCAAACGAGTGTTGGTTGGTGTAACCATCATGAATGACCTTTCGATCAAATTTCCATGGTCTTCCAAGCAGAATTTGGCCAGCCTCCATTGGTAAAACATCACAAAGGATTTCATCTTGGTACTTTCCAATGGTTATAGGTACCTTGACTTGGCTGCTTACCTTCATTTCGCCACACTCATTAAGCTATTCCAGCTTATACGGCTTTGGGTGCTTGAACACTTGCAGAACTAACTTGTTCACCATAGTTTCACTAGCCACATTAGTGCAACTACCTCCATCAATAATGATGCTCCAAACTTTTCCTTGGACGTGGCATCTTGAGTGAAACAGGTTCTCTCTTTGCTCATGTTCTTTGGTTTTGTTTTGTACGATTAGGGTTCTTCTTGTTACCAATAATTCTCCTATCATAGGAGGTTCAAGATGCTCTTCTGAAGAATCAGAAAAGACTTCTTCTTCCTCGGATTCTATTTCACCATTATCCAATAGAATCATGATCTTCTTGTTGGTGCATTCATTCGCATCATGCCATCTTCCTTGGCATTTGAAACACTTCACATCTCTTGTTCTAGTAGATGTAGTAGCTTCAGATTTTTCCCTTGACATCTTGAGTGGTTGTTGAAAGTTTGGAATCAACTTTATCAATCTGCTTTCCTTCCCTTTGGTAGGTAGGCTTATTGTTAGATGCTCCATAGATTGGCCTAGTATAACTTTTTCTTTTTAGCTGATGTTCCATCAGTATAGCTTTGTGCAACATTTCCTCTAGCTCCACATAATGTCCCAGCTCCATTCTATCTTGAATGTCACGGTTAAGTCCTCCTAAAAATCTTGCCATAGTAGCTTCTCTATCTTCTGAAATGTCTGCCCTGATCATGAGGGTTTCCAATTCCTAGTAATAGTCCTCAACACTTTGGCTTCCTTGATTGAGTCTCCTAAGCTTTTGGTGAAGTTCACGGTGGTAATGGCTGGGCACAAACCTTTTCCTCATTATGACTTTCATCTCAGCCCATGTTTCTACTGGATACTCACCATTACGTCTTCTGGAAGTCACCAATTGATCCCACCAGCTGAGTGCATACTCATAAAACTCAATAGCAGCTACGCGGACCTTGTTGAGCTCAGAATAGTATTTACAATCAAACACCAGCTTGATCTTCTTCTCCCATTCCAGGTAAGTTTCTGAATCATTTTTGCCATAAAATGATGTTATCTTAAGTTTAAGACCTCCTAAGGTGTCATTAGGCGTCACCTTTTCTTCGCTTATATGCCTATGCCTCTTTTGGGTTCTCCTACTCACTTCACTACCACGACTATAGTAGGCTTCTATTTCTTCATTCTGGTCATGTCTAAAGGGATTCCTAGTTCTCTTTGGACCTGCTTCAGTGTTACTATTGTTCTGAACATCATCAAGCCGCAAATGAATGGCTTCCAGCTCTACTTGTAGTGCTTTCTTCAGTTCTACTACTAGAGCCTCCATTAACAAGTTTGGTGCTTCTGAAGTTTGATTTCCTCCTGACATAGCTACAAATGCACTTAACAAATATATTAAAAATACATGTTCTAAAAAAATTTCGATGGAAGATGAAGAGTTGCGAGTGTGTTATTTTCAAATATGAAAATGCAATGGGTTGGGGTCGATTTTGATGTGATAAACTGATATAATATTGGATAAAAACAACAATGCAATTATATGAATAGGTTTTTTCGATTAATCAACTGATGCAAATCGATACACAAGCTGATGCAATCTAAACAGATGGAAATGGAGAGATATAGAGATGAGGGATAGGGATAACCGATCAGAAGTGTGCTCTGATACCAAATGATGCGAACCTCCTAAGGAATGCACTTCTGGATGCGGTTGAGATAGGCTTTGCAACAGAATGAATCGAAATTCAATATGTTCAAAGGTTGTGGATTGAAGGGTCACACAGTAGCTACGGAAAGACTACTGATTTACCTAAGATAGTAGGTTAGATATTACACACTAAGGCTACTAAATGTTGACTGAAGGATATTACACACCAACAACCAGATTAAAAAGAGAATCACTCTCAAACTTAAGAAAAGAAACTGTTTTTATTTGAAAAATTGAATTATCAAGTTTACAACTGGAAGCCCCTATTTATACTGTAAGGAGACGTAAATAGGAGGAGCCTACAGTATTAAAATGGTTGAATTTACAAAGGAAGACTTGACCAAATACCTTGACCAAATACCTTGACCAAAGACCTTGACTTCATTAACTCTTATTTTGACTATGAATGTAGACACTTCCCCCCCCCCCTTTGATGACGCCAATTTTGAACATTTTTAAGTGAACTCCTTTTGATTTTTAACAACAAATTATAATAGTTGTAATGTGATTTATTTGCCTCATTAAAAACCTTACCAAGAAAACTCAATGGAAGAAAACTTGGATAAAGAAAAATGAAATCAAGCTCAAGTGAATTTGTTGTGCATTCTCCTTGTTAAGCATGTTGTTGATTGCTGGTAGTGCAAGAGTTTTTTCATGTTCCACTGGTTCATTCCTATCCATGAGCTTCTCATTTTGTGTGCTTTCCATGCTCGTATCACATATTCTCTAATGTAGTGATAGCGTGTATCAATGTACTTACTTCGATCATGGAAGACTAGGTTCTTTGCTAATGCTATTGCTGACTTATTGTCCACTAAGATCTTTGTTGGTTCTTCTTGTGGTAACCTCAATTCTTTTAACAAATTTCGCAGCCAAATTGCGTGACAAACACATGAAATAGCAGCTACGTACTCCGCTTCACATGTAGAAAGAGTGACAATCGGTTGCTTCTTTGACATCCATGTGAATGTCGTATCTCCAATGTAAAACACAAATCCACTTGTACTTTTTCGATCATCTACGTCTCTACTCCAATCGCGATTGCTATATCAGACAAGCTTGTAATCATTAGAAATGGAATAGTGCAAACCAAAATTTGTTGTACCTTTGATATAACGAAGAATCCTCTTGGCTGTCTTAAAGTGAGTTGTGGTTGGATGCTCCATGTATCGACTCACAACTCCAATCGCATATAAAGTATCAGGTCTTGTGCATGTTAAGTAACGTAAGCTTCCAACCAAGCTCTTAAATAATGTTGGATCCACCATTTCTCCTTCTTCATGCTTTGACAACTTAACTCCACATTCCATTGGCGATGCTTACGGGGTTTGAGTCATCCATCTTAAATTTCTTGAGTACCTCTTTAGCATAACCTTTTGAGTAATGAATATTCCATTGGCTTCTTGCTTCACTCAATTCGAAGATAGTAAGAAATCAATCCAATATCCGTCATCTCAAACTCTCTTATCATCTCCATCTTGAAATCCTCAAACATGCTTGGATTGTTACATGTGAATATCAAGTCATCTACATATAAACATGCAATCAATATATCATTCTTTTGAATTTTGATATAGAGTGCATGCTCATATGGGCACTTGGTAAAGTTTTTCTCCTTAAAATACTTATCAATACGAGTATTCCAAGCTCTTGATGCTTGTTTTAAGCCATAAAGCGCCTTCCTTAACTTTAAAACTTTGTCTTCTTTTCCTTTGACTATATAACCTTGTGGTTTCTCAATGTAGACTTCTTCATCAAGATCTCCATTTAATAAGGCTGATTTAACATCCATTTGATGTATCTTCCAACTGTTTTAGGCTGCCAATGAAATGATTAGTCTAACAGTTTTTAAACGAGTAAAAGGAGCGAATACCTCGTCATAGTCGATTCCAGCTCTTTGATTATAGCCTTTTGTCACAAATCTTGCTTTGTATCTTTCGATTTCTCCTTTGGAGTTCTTATTTGCTTTATACAACCACTTCACACCAATTGCCTTATGCCATTCGGAAGTGAAGCTAACTCCAATGTCTCATTCTTTTGTATTGCTTTGATCTCTTCATCCATTGCATTTCTCCATGTTTTCTTCTCCATAGCCTCTTGAAAGTTCATGGGTTCGCAATCCGCAAATAAACAAAATAGTGTAAGGTTATCTTGATTTTCAGTTACCTCATAGAGTTCTTGTAAACTTCTAAAATGTGGAATTCTTTCACTCGAACTTTCATCATCATGATAATTTGTGGTTGGTGGGTTGGCGGTGTAGCGTGCTCCTCTCTAGGTTGCTCCAAAATTGCTTCTTCAAAAAGTGGAAAGAAGTTATAATCTTCATCATTTGAACTCCAATCCCATTCTCTTTCTTCATCAAAGATTACATTTCGACTAATGATTATCTTCCTTGTATCCGGATTGTAGAGCTTATAACCTTTGGTATTATTGGCATAACCAATGAAGATATATTTCTCACTTTTATCATCTAGTTTGCTCTGTTTTTCATCTGGTATATGAGCATGAGCAATGCTTCCAAAAATTCTTAGATGAGAAATTCCGGGCTTTCTTCCACTCCAAGGTTCTTGAGGTGTTTTTTCCGAGACACTTCTTGTCGGAGATCGGTTTGATAGATAAACTGTGCATGCAACCGCTTCTGCCCATAGTTCATTCGGTAATCTTTTGCTTTTGGGCATGCTCCTCACCATCTCAAAGATTGTTCTATTCTTTCTTTCCGGTACTCCATTTTGTTGAGGTGATCTTGGCACCGTCAATTGTATACGAATCCCATTATCCTCATAATACTTCTGAAATTCTTTGAAAGTGAACTCTCCTCTATGATCGGATCGCATCGCTTTGATCACAAGGCCACTTTCCTTCTCGACAAGAGCTTTGAACTTTTTGAAGTTTTCAAACACTTCTGATTTTTTCTTCAAAAAATAAACCCACATTTTTCTTGAAAAGTCATCAATAAACAGAAGAAAATAGTTACTTTTACCGAGTGAACTTGGTTTGATCGGACCACAAACATCTGTGTATACAACTTCTAACGGCTTCCGAGCTCTTGTGTTTGACTCCTTCGGAAAACTCACTTTGAATTGTTTTCCAACTAGACACCCTTCACAAATTTGATTTGGATGATTGATGTAAGGCAATCCTCTCACCATTGCTTTCTTAGAAAGTAGCTCCATTCCTCCAAAATTGAGGTGTCGAAATCGAAGATGCCAAAGCCAAGATTCTTCCTTATAACACATCTTGAGACATCGTGCTATATCATTTTGAATATTAAGAACAAATATTCTATTTCTTGACATCGGCACCTTGGTGATGAGATTACTTTCACAATCTCTTATAGAAAGGATATTATCTTTTAAGTGAATGTCATAACCTTTCTCTAAGAGTTGTCCAATACTCAAGATATTTATCTTTATATTTGGGCACATAGTAAATATTGGAAATGAATTGATGATCTCCATTCTTCAAACGAATGAGAACATTACCTTTGCCTTTTACTTCCATCTTTGATTCATCTCTTAACGCCACATTTCCTTTCACCGATTCATCAGGCTCTACGAACATGCCTCTTTTTCCACACATGTGATTGCTTGCACCGCTATCAAGGTACCACATTTAAACATCATCTCTTTCATCCTTCTTTTTAGCCATTAATAACACTTCATCTTCTTGGATTTTCTCTTCAACGTAGTTGGACTTCTCTTCAACTTTATTATTTCTTGGAGCTTTACATTCGAAAGCATAATGTCCAAATTTTCCACAATTATAACATTTAATGTTTGGATTATGGTACCTTGATTTTTGATTTTCTCTCCCATGATATCTTGATGAATTTTCTCCTCTTTGGTTAACATTGTTTTCAAAAGACCTCACGCCTCTTCCATTTCCATAACCATGACTTCTTCCTCGGTATTGACCTCCACCTCTTCTTGGATGGATTCGATCACTTTCTTCTTTATCAATATTCATCTTGAGTACTTTCTTGGGTGATTTCTTCTTTCTTCTTCTTTTTTTCTTCATAAGCTTGTAACGATCCAAAAAGTTGTTCCATCGTTATAGTCTCCAAATATTTTATCTCTTCAATGACGGTAACAATATGCTCGAATTTTGAATCCAACGATCTAAGAATCTTTTCCATTATTCTCATTTCATCTAGTTTCTCACTATTTTTTAAGGTTATTAGTAATCGTTAATACTCTTGAGAAGTAATCGGAAACTAGTTCACCTTCTTTCATTTGCAAAGCTTCAAATTCTTTTCTTAGAGTTTGAAGACGTACTTTCTTAACTTGTTCCACTCCCTTGTAAGAGAGTCGAAGTTTCTCCCATGCTTATTTGGTCGTTTTTGCTTCGGCGACTTTCTCGAATGTATCTTCATCTAAGCCTTGATAAATTAGGTAGAGAGGTTTCTTGTCTCTCTTTCTTAGATCTCTCAAACTATCATGTGCTCCTAGAATTGTCATCATTTTAAGACTCCAATTATCGTAGTTGCTTTTTGTGAGCATCGGAACTTGGAGGTGAAAACCATTACTTGTCATCTCTAAAAGAGTATTATGGCTCTGATACCAATTTGTTGGGAGAAAATAATTTTAGAAGTGCTGGAGAAGGTGTTTAAGAAGCTTTGAGAAAATAGAAATTTTAGAAAGAAGAAGATTTTATCTCTAGGGAAACTTGTTGTTTTATTGGAACAACTTATTTTTATTTGGAACAACTTTATTACAAATGAGAGGGTAGAGAGTTATTTATAACCTCCAAATTACAAAATATCTTAATATTTTATTTATAAATCTAGAGAATTATTTCATAATATTTTTATTATTTTAATACAAATATTTAGATATTTTTTTATAAAAGAGTGGAAAATAATTCTAAATATATTTTAGACATTATCTAGAATTTGGATCAAGTTTTACTTATACTCAATTAGTATTACTGGATTATTGATGCAATAATTAAACTTGACCCAAAATCAAATTTAATTTTCAACAGCTTTAGTCGAGGTGAAATATTGTGTGTTATAGTGAACAATATTAAGAAAATGCAGTCAATAAATACAGGTGCAGGAGATTACTACAAGCCTTTGTATGTATCTCTTCAAGACATGAGCGATATGCTGAGGAGACTGCCTTGGCTTTTGCTCACTAAGACATTATTGTAGATAAAGGGGAAGAAGTAAATATCAAACTTTAACACTCATTCTCTCCAAATAAATAGCTTTTGATCAATGATTTAAATATTGGATTAGACTGACCGCTCGAACCAGTGAAATAACGAATGGATAGACAATTCAGTTTAGGTTTCTAAAAAAATTACATTAATAGTTTATATAAAACAGTCCCACTCAAATCTGATAAAAAATCGAAAATTGATTGGTCAGGTCAATTAAAAAAGGTAGGCACTATTTCATATAATGTTTTATTTTGAATAATACTTTAAAATAACACTTATTTAAAAAAATTTGTTCCATAAAACTAAAATTTCAAAAATATCATAAATAATTATATAAAAAATACTTATTTACTCTAAATAAATTGTATATAAATTTAAAATATTATCTTTTAGTTCTTTTTCTAATTTAAGATTTAATATTTTTCTATAAAAATGAAAATTTAAAGTATTTTAATTTTAAATTTGTGCTATTATAAAAAATTTAAAAGTAATATCATAAAATAGCATATTTTAAAGTTTTATTATATTTAGACGTTTTTATTCAAATTTGTAAAACTTTTGCAAATTTAAATTAATGTAAATTATCATATTTTTATCTCTATATTTAAAGATGGTTATTTTGAAAAATAGAAAATCCGATTGAACCGATGATACTAAGTTGAATTATGATCCAAAAGCACATCCAATCCAACTATTAATCTTTGGCTTTGAGTATTAACAATTTTTAAAGATAATCTTAAAACATGTAGAGATACTTTTAACTTAAGAAAATCTTATTTTAAGTGTCTTAAACTCAATCTCGTTTATTACCCATTGCGAACCATATGTTCTTACTGTTAAAGCTAAATGTTCACAACATAACACCATAGACAATGCTTAAAGAGAATCTTAAAAGACATATGAATACTAAAGAAAGACAGGTACAAGACCAGATTCTTCCATGATCAATATTTCACCATTTTAATTAGGATCGAAATTTGGAATAACCTCTCCAAAAACATTTAATTGAAGCATTTATGAAGTTTGATGTTTAGAATGTGTCGAAGGTTTGGCAGAAATGGTCAAACTCGCTTTCACTTAAAGGAATGAATGTGAAACTTATCATGGAAGTAAGAATAAGGGGAAATTGATTCTTTTTTAGCTATTTTTTAGGAGCTTATGCATTGGTTATTAGCTAAATTTATCTCATGAAATTAGAATTTGGTCATATTAATTTTGTTAGATAATTAATATATTTTATTAAACTATCAAAACAACTTTTTTTAAAAAAAATTTTTATGTATTTATACAAAAGCTTATAAATAATTAATATCAATTGTATCGAAAATTAATATTTGTAATCTAATTATATCATATTGTTTATGTTTATTCATTATATTTTTTCTATCATGTTTGTTTGATCATTTAAAAAAAATAGGATCACTAATTATTCATATAAAATAGATTTGTTTAGTTAACATATGTTATAAATTTGATATTTTAAAATATGAGTATTTGTTATTTAAATAAAAAATAATTGCAAAGGAGTAAATAGGTCAGAGTAGTCGCGCTAGTTCTACATTAATTTCAAAAATGTGGAATTAGACTACATCATACCTTGTATGAGAATGTTAAAACTTCGTACAAAAATGTTGGATTAATTGGGCTAACCTGTTGTAGTATATGTGACAAAAAAATAAGAAAAAAGTTATCGTTTTTAATATTTTACAAGTGAAATATATTTTATATAGAAATACTCAATTATTTAAATACAATAAAACTATAGTTATATTGGAAAAATAATCAATATTTTTGAACTGCCGCAAATACCCATATATGAAATGCCTATGAAAATTCGAAAAGTTTCATAATTGTGGATGAACATTTCGTCCTTCAAAATAAAAGAACATTTCTTAGAAGAGTCCACAGAAACATGTTATTGTTGGTGTTTATGTATTTTGGTTACATGTGATGTGTGATATTGATTTGATGTAGAACCGAAACTATTAGAATCAAATGTGAATTTTTTAACTATTAAAAAATTTAGTTTATATTTGTTTTTATTCCTCCAAACATTTAGACGAGTTATATGAATTTATACCAAAATAGAAAATAACATTCATATAAGTATTATATGTAAGATCACATAGTTTAATTAATTATATAAAACAGAGGCAATTCTAAACATAGTTATACAAAATAGAGAGTAAGAAATATAAATACATACATAAATTAATCATGACTACAACTATAATTCTGAAATCAGCTAGCCAAGTTTCGACCTATCACACGACTTTACAATTTTCTTTTGCTTCATCAAATTTTACGAATTATAAATGTTGTATCAGACTTGACTATAGTGATCCCAAAACATTTTTTTATAGGTATGAGCGTTTGAATATTTATTTTAATGGGCAAATGTCTAAAATAACATTTTTTTAAGTTTTTGTTCCAAAAATAACATCATTAGTTTAAATTTCTAATAATAGTATAAATTAGGGGTGGGTTTTCGGCGAAAACCGAAAAAACCGAACCGACCGAACCGAAAATTTTCGGTTTCGGTTTTCGTTTAATTTTAACCGTTAAACCGATCGGCTAAATAATTAATTTTATTCGGTTTACATTTCGGTTCGGTTCGGGAATACCAAACCGATCGGTTTTCCTAAACCGAAAATCGGCTGACTTATATAAGAGAAAAATTGGGTTTGGCAACCCTAATTTTTCAGAGAAAAATCGCAAACTCTCCACTCTCCAGCGGCGGCTCTGAAACTTCTACGATTTTTTGACAGAAAATCGCAAATCACCTTCTACGATTTTTTGACAGAAACTTCTGCTTCTCTCCTCTGTTGTTAGCTCAGTTGTCGACAGTGTTGGGGCTCCTACTGTTGTTGATGTCGGTGCTGGCCAGGTATCATCAATCCCTTTCTCATCTTTACCTATCAATCTTAACTGCATTTCTAATATCGTGTTTGCATTTTTCTTTCTAAGTGACTCTTTGTTGGTTAGACGAAGCACATTCCTTTGTTGCTTTTCTCTTCTGCATGCAACTTCTCTTTCTGGTTGTTTAAGGAACTTTTTCGACAGATGATTTTTTTCTTTTATATCTGAGCTTTAGTAACTTTGTAGTATTATTTTCCCTATCAAAGTTAAATATCTTCATTGGCAAATGTTTTGCTCACTTGTGTCACTTGTCCAACTATTATTTCAGGGTTATCTAGCGCAGGTTCTTTCTTTCCAATATAAGCATTCAGTGGTTGCAATTGATTCTTCCTCTCATCATGGAAAGATAACAGATGCACGTGCAGCACGTATCAGAAAGCATTTTGCAGCACAGATGCGAAAATCTGAGTAAGGAGTTACCATGTTATATAAGTTTATCTAATTTTACAACATAGCAGATGTCTATTTTCAATTTGGCTTGAAGAGTCGCTCATTTTTTCCTTATTCTTGGTGCACGATTCTGGTCTTTTAGACTTCTCTTGATGCTACTTAACCTCTTCTCTGTTAGTTCAGGAAACAAGTGCCCGGATTAACACGAAATTAACCGGATTAACACGAAATTAACCGGATTAACACGAAATTAACCGGATTAACACGAAATTAACCGGATAAACCGAAATTAACCGGATAAACCGAAATTAACCGTATTTAACCGAAATAAACCAAAAAAAACGTGAAAAACCGAAATAAACCGTAATAAACCGAAATAAACAGATAAAAATTTAAATTTAAATTTGTTAAACCGAAAATAAATTAAATTTCGGTTTAATTCAGAACGGTTTTATTTACTTAAAACCGAACCGATTAAACCGATAAAAAAACCGAACCGAACCGATTCTCAAAAAAATTTCTTTCGGACGTTTTTTTCTCAAACCGAAAAACCCGAAAACCGGATAAACCGACCCGGATAAACCGAAAAAACCGAAAACCCAGGCCTAGTATAAATTTAAGATTAAAATACATTAAAACTATATTTTAATAGAAAAAAATTAAACCCTAAATTAGAAATAATGAACCCAAATACAATACTTTAAGTTTATGCATAATTTATTTAGAATAAATAAGTATTTTCACATAAGTTTTTGTGCTATTTTTGGAAATTTAATTTTATGATGCTAGATTTGAAAAAAAACTCTAAAAAGTGTTATTTTAGGGTATTACTCTATTTTAATTTTGGTTGGTATTTTTGGTTTCGGTTTTTCTGTTAGAAAAATTAAAAATTTATTTGGTTATTTTTATTTTTTAGTTTGATTCCAGTTCAGTTATATTTCGGTTTCGATCGGTACTTTTATTAAATTAAAAAACAAACAATAACTAAAAATAATTTGGTTAAATGGTAATAATTGAAAATAATCAAAAATAATTGAAAATAACCAAAAAATCAAAAAAGACCAAAAATAATTAAAATAATCAAAAACAATCTAAATATTTTTAGAGAATTAAAAATAACTAAAAATAATTCTATTTTGTTCAGAAATTTTTTGATGTGAAACCTATCAACTAAATGCAATGTAGGTTTACTTTCTAGAGTAATACTCTAAAATAGTATACTTTAAAGTTTTTCTTCCAAATCTAGCATCATAAAATTAAATTCCCAAAAATAGTACAAATACTTATGTGAAAATACTTATTTAATCTAAATAAATTATACATAAACTTAAAGTATTGTATTTGGGTTTATTATTTCCAATTTAGGGTTTAATTTTTTTCCTATTAAAATATAGTTTTAATGCATTTTAATCTTAAATTTGTACTATTATTGGAAATTTAAACTAATGATACTATTTTTGAAACAAAAATTTAGAAAGGTGTTATTTTAGACATTTGCCCTACTTTCTATTGTAATTGAAAAGTCATATCATCTTTCTATACATCTATTTTACAATCTTCTTGCATATCTTATTCAGCAACAATGAATAATTTATCTCTTTTATGGATGATGTTTTAAACTATATATCGTACATGTGATCTTCATTTGTAATCCATCGATATGAATCTTTGGTGTTTGGATAATATATTTTAAAATGTATGTTTTATCTCCTATTGACTTATATGAGTAATATTTGCAAATTGGGTGAATTCGGGCCAAACACTAATCTATGTGCGATTAAGTATCAACCACTGCAATCTTTTTAATTACCAATGCAATATTCTAATCGATCCAGCAAACGTACCAATACCAAAAGAATAAAATCCAATTGAAATCTCCAAATTGTAAATTAAATTAAAATTAGTTGATTTGTTCGCTCGCGGTAGATGGTTACAAATTAAATTTATATTTATTATAAAATTTATATATTTAGTTATCTACATAAAAATATATGATATACATAAAATATTTTATTATATAATTTTTAAAAATAAATATTTTAATTTATGTTTAACAACATAAAAATTAAATTTAACACACTAAAAATAAAACTGCAAAATAGCACAAATTATTATGTGAAAATAATTATTTCCCTTAAATAAATTATATATAAAATTAAAACATAATGTTTGGATT
Source organism: Pugionium cornutum (assembly GCA_018901935.1). Lineage (NCBI taxonomy): Eukaryota > Viridiplantae > Streptophyta > Magnoliopsida > Brassicales > Brassicaceae > Pugionium > Pugionium cornutum. The sequence goes on along the minus strand of CM032157.1, from coordinate 13,939,168 downwards.
CATCTTTTCTAATTTATGTTTAACTTTTTTTCATTAAAAAGAAACTTTTAATTATTTTAATATTAAATTTGTGCTATTTTTGGAAATTTAAATAATTAGTGCTATATTTGGAACCAAAACTTAAAATAGTACTATTTTAATCAATTGCCCAAAATATTTCTTTATCAGTAAAATTAAAATATTATGTTTCTGTTTTTCTTTTAATCTGAAATTTAAAATTTTTCTATAATAAATCTTTAAAGATTGTAAAAGAAAAATTTAACTTCCTTCTTTACTAAATTAAAAATTTGAATCTTGAATTTAACTTCTTTAATTTCTTAATAATTCAACAATTTATTAACTTGAAAAAAATTCAAGTTTTTTCTATAATAATAAAGAAATTAACTTGAATTTTTAAAGATTTTTTCTATAATGAATTTATTATAATGTTCAATTTAACTTCTTAATTTTTAAAGATTAAATTGTTTAACTATTAGATTTATTTTATTATTAAACATTTAAATTAATTAGGCTATATTGAAAACAAAACTTAAAGTATTATTTTATAGAATTGCTCTATGTTTATATATTTTATTAATATTTACCCACATATTATGTTATTAGGAAATATTTCATTACGGATTTAACTCCCATGGTAATACTTCGGTTTGCTTTTATACCATATAAATAAGTTTTCCAAATTGTTAATGAGTTTGTTATTGTAGTTTGATAATCAAACCAATGTTTGAGTGATTACCAAAGATTTGTAATATATTTTTTTGTGATATATTCATTTTTTAAACTATGGTCGATATGGTACATAAAAATATCATTGGTTTTACTTTTTTTTTCATTTCATGTTGTTTCTGACCGATCGATGGTTTTAAGAAACTCTTTTGATTTTAAATGTATTTTTGCTGATACTGTCCATGTCATGTAAATTTTTCCAGATATATCAACGACAATAATCTCGAGTTTTGCCAAATTTGATATTATAACTATACAAATAATAAAACAATGTGTTAAACATCAGTTTGTAAAAATCTTTTTATAATTATTTTTAATAAATAATTATGGTTAAATTTTGGGTATATATTTTAATTTTTATAAATATGTATGATCAGTTTTAAAAACAATTTGAGCATAATGATGACATAAATTAATCTATAATAAAATTTTAAAAAACATTTTTGAATATACCAACACATAAATTAAAATAATTTCAGGAGACATATCCTTCCATATGAGTGAGTAGGGTGCCTTCCATATCTTTTATTAGGAGACGGATCATTCCATTCCATAGCGTTTCTTAGGAGGCAGAGCGTTTCATAAATTTTTTATAGAAATCATAGCCTACCATATATCTTTTAGGATGCAGAGTAGATTTTTAGGAGGCAAAACCTTATATATATGTGCATATATTAATTAAACAAAAATTTATCTTATTTCAACATCTCATATAGATGGTAAAAGCATTTGTGCTGATAACGTGTTTGACAAAAAAATAAATATGTGAATGATTTAACAGAAGGAAATTTTCACTTTCTGTTTCATTCATGGTAAGTTTTACATGAAGAGGTAAATTTTATTTATACAAACTTTAAATAGGTTAATAGAAAATAGAGTAATATCATAAAATAATACTTTTTAAAGTTTATTTTCCAAATTTAACACATTAAAAAAATTCTTAAAATTACATAAATTATTATATAAAATAATTATTTACCTCAAATAAACTATATATATAAAATTAAAATATAATGTTTGGGTTTATTTTTTCTAATTTAGAGTTTAATTTTTTTATTTGGAAATTTTTTTAATTATTTTAATATTAAATTGTGTTTTTTAAAAAAAATTTAAATAATTATTCTTATATTTAGAACAAAAAATTAAAAAGTGATATTTTAACCAATTATGCTAATAGATAATATATTAATATTAATTATTATTAAAATATTTAATATGGATAATTATCTATCCACTCTTAAGAGATATAATATTTTAATAAAGTTTAAAATAGAGTAATACCCTAAAATAGCATCATTTTAAGTTTATGTTTCAAATTTAGCACACTAAAACTAAAATTCCAAAATAGCACAAATTATTATGTAAAAATAATTATTTATCTTAAATAAACTATATATAAAATTAAAATATAATGTTTGAGTTCACTTTTTTCAATTTAGGGTTTAAATTGTTTTTATTAGAAAGAAGTTTTTAATTATTTTAATATTAAATTTATACTATTTTTAGAAATTTAAATGATTAATATTATATTTAGAACAAAAATTTGAAATAGTGTTATTTTAGTCGCTATAGTTCATGACTAAAATTTGTTTTAAAAATATATTTTTTAATAGAATAGATTCCATATTTTATCGTTCTGTTCCAGAAGTCTGTTCGCAGGATTTCCGCGTCGATTCACATTCCGTAGCCGGCGTTCCTCTTATCCCCCGATCAATTCATATCTCGTAAGCTCTTTTCCTGCGTCACCTAATCCCCGTATATATTTTCCCTCTAATTTTGTGCATTATGGGCTTTCGCTTCTTCATTTTCGATTTTCTTCATAATTTCTTAATTTTTTTTATTGTGTTTGGGTTGTTTTTCTATACCGATTATCGTTAATTTGTTTTGTATTCCTTCAGTAATCTCCATTTAGACTTTTTGTTAAAATGGGACTATTGATTTTAGGTTTTCTTATGTGTTTATCTGATTCTGCAGAATTGGTTTCCTGATAAACAATGACTCAAGTGTTTGAAGGATATGAGCGACAATACTGTGAGCTTTCTGCAAATCTCTCAAAGAAGTGTACTTCAGCTTTTGCTCTTGATGGAGGTAAATTGATAATCTCATAAATCAAAGCTGTGAAACATTCAGAATTCGCAGATAAAATGATTAGAGATTACTTAGATTTAGTATAAATTTTGATTCGACCATTACTAATTTGCAGAGCAAAAGAAGCAGAAGCTATCTGAAATAAAATCTGGGGTTGAGGATGCAGAAACATTGGTATGTTATCAATGGAGTTTATAAGTTTCACTATTGCTTTGTCTGTGATTGATTGTTTACCATTTTTATGTTTCTAGATTAAGAAAATGGATCTCGAGGTCAGAAGTCTTTCGCCGAATGTTAAATCCACTCTCCTTGTCAAATTAAGGGAATACAAATCCGATCTGAACAATTTCAAAACTGAAACGAAGAGAATCACATCTGGAAACTTAAACGCTACTGCTCGAGATGAGTTGCTAGAAGCTGGTATGGCTGACACAATGACGGTATGCAGAGACTCTACAATACATCAATATTGATTTTGTTATAAAAACGTATTTTTGGTTGATTCTTCTCTCTGGGGTTAGGCTTCAGCTGATCAAAGATCAAGATTGATGATGTCAACAGACCGATTAGGCCGAACCACAGACAGAATTAAGGAAAGTAGGAGAACAATGCTAGAGACTGAAGATCTCGGTGTTTCAATCCTTCAGGATTTACATGGCCATAGACAATCTCTCTTACGCGCCCACGATACGGTATTTTTCTTTCTACAAGACTATGTGTGTTTTCTGGGAAGCTACTTAACTATAAGATCACAGAATCTAATCACTCTCGCTTTTATACTATGATTAATTCTTAATTCTTGATTCCACTAATTCCAATGCAGCTTCATGGAGTCAATGATAATGTGGGAAAGAGCAAGAAAATATTAACAGCAATGACGAGGAGGATGAATAGAAACAAATGGACCATTGGAGCAATCATTACAGTCCTTGTGCTCGCCATCATCATGATCTTATACTTCAAACTCACCAGGTGAAAACTGAACAAACCCGTGTGTGTTTTCTTGTGCCTGTCTTCTTGTTTGTTTTAACATTTTGTCTTTTGAACTCTGTTTACTCTGGTCATGGCATGTTATAGATGCGATTTTATTGATGAGTTTTCCTCTAACACTTGATGGTTAATCGATAGTCTAGTCTTGCTTGTATAATATCTGAATCTATTGTGTTCGATTGAACCAAGACTTAGAAAAAAATGAGCGAGATTGATGGCTGAGTATGTTGGTTGATAATTGTGATAGTACCTAGAAAATGGAAACGAATGTAGAATGAAGGGAATTACCTTAGAAGTGACCTGATCAGGAAGAGACAAAGTGTTTAGGTTGAATTCAAGACTGTTGTTGGATGTTATCTAGGTAAGACATTAATAGGTCGTACACATCGTGTTTAGTGCCGGATAAGATATTCTATAAATGATTAAATTAGTTAGACATGTTTTTAAAATATTTGATATAGATTAATTTATTCGCATTATATACAGAATAAAATGATTATCATATAAATATGAATAATACTTTAAAATATCATATTTTTAAGTTTTTGTTCCAAATTTACCACTCTAAACTTAAAATTCCAAAAATAACACAAATTATTTTTTGAAAAATACATATTTAGCATAAATAAATTACAAATATAATTAAAATATTATATTTGAATTCTTTTTTGAGTAATACCTTAAAATAATACATTTTAAAGTTTTTCTTCCAAATCTAACATCGTAAGATTAAAATCTCAAAAATAGTACAAATAATTATGTAAAAATACTTATTTACTTTAAATAAATTATACATAAATTTAAAATATTATATTTGGTTTCATTTTTTCCAATTTAGGGTTTAATTTTTTTTATTAAAATATAGTTTTAATACATTTTAATCTTAAATTTATGTTATTATTGGAAATTTAAACTAATGATGCTATTTTTGGAATAAAAATTTAAAAATATAATATTTTACACAATTGCCCTTCTTTTTTTCTAATTTAGGGCTTAATTTTTTCTTATTAAAATTTTTTAAAGATAATTTAATATTAAATTTGTGATATTTTTTAAAAAAATTTTTTTCCAAATTTAATACTCTAAATTTAAAATTTCAAAATAACATAAATTATTTTTTGAAAAAATACATATTTATTAAAAATAAATTATACATAAACTTAAAACATTATATTTGGATTTTTTTTTAATTTAGGATTTAATTTTTTTTCATTAACAATAAATTTAAGTGTATTTTAATATTAACTTTGTGATATTTTTAGAAATTTAAACTAATAGTGTTACATTTGAAACAAAAATTTAAAATAGTGCTATTTTTGTCAATTGTTTTATAAATAGAATAATACCCTAAAATAGCACCATTTTAAGTTTATCTTCCAAATTTAGCACAATAAAACTAAAATTCCCAAAATAAAATATATATAAAATTAAAATATAATGTTTGAGTTCAATTTTTCCAATTTAGGGTTTAAATTTTTGGGCAATTTACTAAAATAGCACTATTTCAAGTTTTTGTTCCAAATATAGCACTAATCATTTAAATTTCCAAAATTAGCACAAATTTAATACTAAAATAATTGAAAACTTATTCCTAATGAAAAAATTTAAACCCTAAATTGGAAAAAGTGAATCCAAACATTATGTTTTAATTGTATATATATTTTATTTAAGGTAAATAATTATTTTTACAAAATAATTTATGCTATTTTGGAAATTTTAGTTTTAATGTGCTAAATTTGGAATATAAACTTAAAATGATGCTATTTTAGGGTATTATTCTAAATTTTTTTCATTAGGAATAAGTTTTCAATTATTTTAGTATTAAATTTGTGTTATTTTTAGAAATTTAAATGACTAGTGCTATATTTGGAACAAAAACTTGAAATAATGCTATTTTAGTCGATTGCCCTTTTTAAAACTGATCATAACACTTTTATAAAGAGATTTTTCTAGCTCACCTGCTGTATCATAACAAAAGTTTTAGTACATCCTCCGGTTCAATTATAAACTCTCCATGTGCTGAAAACGCTGTTGGTAATGCAAATATTAATTTCATGATTCTTACCCAACACTGATTCAATTGAGAGATATGAAATTCCAAATCACCTCTATGTTTATCTGCATTATTCTTCATCATGTCTTACCAAATGTTATGTGGGTTTTGATATGAACTAACATACTAAGTGTGCTTCCAAATTAAAGTTATTTGTTGACCCTTCTTCAAATCTCAATAAAGATGGAAGTGATCTGCCATACACAACCTGAAATGGTGTTGTATGTAAAGGTTTATGAAAACTGTTATTATACCAAAATTTTGCCCATGTCAAATATTTTTTCCATAACTTTGGAT